>JAJMHN010000081.1:0-24238 GCA_030566025.1 Geotrichum cucujoidarum
GGTAAACCGTAAAACTCAACTAATCAGATTGTCAGACTGTTGGAAATCATGATCCCAGGCTCAAGTCCAAAGAGGCCGTGACTGCAACTTGGTCCTGGCCGGGCACTGGCAAGTCCACGGAGAAAGCGCACATGACAAATGGACACCGCCGGCTGGCATCGTCGACCCACTATTCTGCGACCCAGACCATTGATCAGACCAGTTCACCACACGCAGTCCTACTCCTACTCCTAGTTCTGGACCCTTCCTGCCGCCGCCGCCAATCCCTCTGCAACCCAAACAGCACTTGCGTTCCTCGCTTAGATCAAAATTCCCAGCACCACACATCTCTAATAAGTGCCTTAGGCTTGAGCCCTGTCGCGCATCCGTTTCAGGTCCGCGTCTGGTCCTGCGCGCTGCTTCATTCCTGGGTTGGCAGCCACTTTGCTAGTCAGCGAGCCAGGCACAGCAGGCACGCAGCGCAACGGAACATTCCAGGAGGCCCCCCGGCAAGAGCAGCGCGCGGTGTTTCACAAACGCGCCCTTAGCCCGTCGCTATGAGCGGTCTGGACTCAAGTCTTAAGACCCAGGTGCTAAGTCGCAAGTCGCAAGTCGCAAGTCGCAAGTCCCAAGGTCTAAAGTGTATTTCCCGTTTGGGCTGCGTCGGTGGGGCAACGGCAGGTCCCGAGCGCGCTGACTAAGAGAACAATGGGCAGCCTGGCCCGAGTATTTACCTCCTTCCCAATGCGGAAACCATAATACCGAAGCGAAAAGTAAACACTGGCTTTTTTTTTTCGCTCCCGCTCCTCCATCTTCTTTTGTCTCTCCTGCAACCGACACATCTCCACCCGGACAATCCACCAGCAAGGCCCTCCATTGGCAATGTTCAGACGGTGAGCAGTCCACCAGCCTTTTTTTCAACGCTCAAAACACACACCAACAACACACAGCACTCAGGCACGCACATGAAGCCTACTCTGCTGCTTTGCCTGCTCATGGGCGCCGCGCACGCGGCATGGCAGACCTTCTACTCGGCCGCGCAGGACGCCGCTTTTCTGCACCTGCGCACCAACGAGCTGCTGCAGGTCCAGGCCGGCACCGCCAACAGCGCGCCCACCCAGCTCGCCAGCCCGCCCGCCAACGCGACGCTCGCGTACGTCAAGGGCGACACCCTGCTGGCGTTCTACGGCGACTCGTTTTGCGAGCCTGTTAAAGTCGCAAAGTATGACAAGGCGGGGGATACGTGGACAGAGATCACGACGGGGGTGGTTGGCGCGCCAAACTTTTTGGCGCAAAGGATATACATCAGCCAGCCGTCGTCGGATCTCGTCTACCTCTACGGCGGCCGCAACCTCTCACAGGAGTGTGAGGTCAGCGAATTACTAGACCCTGCAGCAGTTTACTCGCCGCCAGTGGACTACATTGTCTCGAACAAGATCCACGTCTTCAACACCACCAACCTCACATTTGCTACCACCACCACCGCCACGTCCCCCGCGCCCATGTTTGCCGCCGGGTTGGTGCGCCTGTCTCAGCAAAACTCCTTGCTCATTGGCGGCAAGTCACAGGCCGGCTGGATCGGCATGAACCAGCTGGCCATCTGGCGCTACTCGTCGTGGGACTTTGTGTCCACGTCGCAGGCCGTCCAAATTGACAGCCGAACCAACCCGCTGGTCCTGCCCTTGACCAACGGCAGTGCCCAGCAAGTAACAAGTGCAATCGTCCTTGGCGGCCAAATCAATGCCCGCGCGGCGGAACCCTACGCCATATCGCTCAATCTCAGCGACAGCACGGGGTGGACGTGGAACAGCCAGCTCGACCAGTCACTGATTGACGGGCCCGACCAAATCGTCGGCGCTGTTACCTTTGAAAACACGCTCATTACATACTCCGACGCCAGTGCAGGACTGCTCACTGGGGACAATAAACGGAGACGCAGCAGCAGCGGCACGGATTATGCCGTCAATTACTATAATGCTCTGGAATGGACCAAGACGACTGGGTACACGCCGCCGCCCACGGCCACGGCCACAGCCACAGCTACTCCCACAGCCGATTCCAGCAATCTCTCTACTGGAGGCAAAATCGCACTGTCTACTGTCCTGCCCGTCAGTGCCCTCGTGGCCGCACTCGCCGGTGTCGGTTTTCTCTTTTACAGAAAACGCAAGCGCGACCAACGGGAGCTCTTCCCCGCGCCCCGGCCGCTTACACTGTCGCCCTACTTTGGCAGCTCCCGGATGTTTGACAGTTTTGTCTTTACCAGCGAAGAGCAAAGCGGGCGCACGGAGAGCATCACGTCCTGGACAGAAAAACGCCGGGTGTATGACGAGATTGAACACTACAACAATCAAAGCGCAGCGGCGCAGCATCAAGGCGCATCGTCGTCGCAAAACTACAACATTTACGGCCAGCAGCCATATGCCCCAATTGACGGTTCTGCGGGTGCTGAGCCAGCACAGGGCACAGACCTGGGCGTTATTTCGATAGGTGAAGGTGTTTCTGACCAGCACGACAACCCGTTCTACACGGCGCAGGACGACCTTGCAACGTCGCCAGGGGCAGCACCGCCACCAGTCACACAGGCACCCGCTGCCGCTGCCTACAAGCCCTCGCGGGCAAGCACCATGCGCGCCGCCAGCGCCACCATCACGAGCTACCTCATGGGCCGCCGCAGCAAGTCAGCCATGACCGTCCCCCTCAACACCACCGCCGGCAACAGCAGCTCCACCGTCGGTACCTCTGCCCGTGAACCTTCCCCCGAGCCTCCCACCAGCCGCGCCCTCGACTCCCACGCCGACCCGGACGCGGACGCTGACGCCGACGAGTTCTTCAAGGGCCGCGACGTCCAGGTCCTCGTTTCATCGAAGCGCCGGTCGCGCCTGCGCATCACCAACCCGGACCCTTACTCGCCCTCGCGCTCCAACAGCGAGCACAGCACCGTGGGCTCCCTCCAGGTCAAAAAGACGCGCTCCAAACCTAGCAAACTCGACGACAACGCGTCCGACGGCGAGCAGACTTACGCGCGCACGGTGAGCGGGTCGAGCCTCAACCGCCAAAACAGCCTCAGCCAGTTCCGCAAAAAGAGCGCCTCGGCCATGGGGGGCCTGGCCCGCAACCGCCGTGAGAGCGGTGCAGAGGATGAAGAAGCGCTCATGATGATGCGGGAAACGCCCGAAGAGGAGTCAGACCTCACTGACTTCCGGTTCAACCACCCGCGGGAGGTGTCACGCAGCGAGAGCGTGTATAGCAGCGTGGGGTGATGGACAATGATTCCAAAAAAAAAAAAAAAAAAAAAAAAAAAAATTACAGAGACACTCGTTTTTTTTTTTCCAGGTTGTTGTTTTTTTTTCTTTTATAAGCTATATTTTTTTTTTCTTAGTTGTTGATATATTTTTCGCCTGGGTCTAGGCGTGGGTTTGTTTATGAATGCATTTAGGTACATTTAGTCAAAACATCACGTTTAAAAAAATTGTATTGCATCGCGGGTTTGGGATGTGAGTGGAAAACTTGGAGGTTTGGAAATCTTTTGCCCAACTACGCCAACACCAAACCATGACGCTGAAGGACTACTACGGGGTGCCGCCAGGGGTGGCTCTCGCGACGGTCGCGGCGGTTGCGAGTGTAGCTAGCGCCGTTGCCACCGCATACGCTCTGCAGCGGCAGCAGCGCAGTCCCACCGCCACCGCCCAGGGCCAGCCCATCCAGACCTTCATTGCCGACCACGACGACACCAAGCCCGTGCTGCGGGTGCTGCCGCCCGTGCTGCGGGTGCTGCCGCCCGTGCGCGAGGGCGTCCCCGGGCTTATTGGCAACACGCCCATGATCCGCCTCAAGTCGCTCTCGGAGGCCACGGGTTGCACGGTGCTGGCCAAGCTCGAGATGCAGAACCCGGGCGGCAGCGCCAAGGACCGCGTCGCCATCGCCGTCATCCAGCAGGCAGAGGCCGCGGGGCTCATCAAGCCGCACTCGGGCGATATGGTCTTTGAGGGGACGAGCGGTAGCACGGGGATCAGTCTGGCCGTGCTCTGCAACGCCTTGGGGTACACTGCGCATATCGCGCTGCCGGACGACACCTCGACGGAAAAGGTCACGCTGCTGGAGACTCTCGGCGCCGTTGTGTACAAGGTGCGCCCAGCGAGTATTATCGACGACCAACAGTATGTCAACTACGCGCGCCGCGCTGCCCAGGCCGTCAACGCCGCCGCCGACAAAGCCGAGCAGGCTGATTCCACCGCGCCCCGGCCCCCGCGCGCCGTCTTTGCCGACCAGTTCGAGAACGAGTGCAACTGGGCCACGCATTTCGACAACACGGGGCCCGAGATCTGGGCCCAGACCGCTGGCGAGCTCGACGTGTTTGTGACTGGCGCCGGCACGGGCGGTACCATCTCGGGCGTGGGCCGGTACCTCAAAGCCACGGCCGCCGCGCAAACCCCGCCGCGCGACGTCCAGATCGTGGTCGCGGACCCGCAGGGCTCCGGGTTCTACAACAAAGTCAAGTACAACGTCATGTTCTCTGCCACGGAGCGCGAGGGCACGCGGCGGCGGCACCAGGTCGACACCGTCGTCGAGGGCATTGGCCTCAACCGCGTCACGGCCAACTTTGGCGCCGGCCACGCCATCATGGACGACGCCGTCCGCGTCTCAGACACGGAAGCCCTCAAAATGGCCAAGTGGCTCGTGCAGCAGGACGGCCTGTTTGTGGGCAGCTCGTCGGCGGTGCACTGTGTCGGGGCTTACCGCTGCGCAAAGGCGCTGGGACCGGGGCATACCATTGTCACGATTGTGTGCGACAATGGCGCGCGACACTTGTCCAAGTTTTGGAAAGCCGCGCAAGACGTTGAAATCACGTCCTTGGACGATTTGTAAATTAAGTGTCATGTAATTAGAAATATGCTATGGAATAAATAAAAAGCTCATGAAGAGTCGCGTTTGTACATTTTGGTGAGGTACTGCGAGAGCGAGCTAGTTGGCGGTGGCGCTGCCGCAGGCCGGTTCAAGCGCATGGTCGCGCCAGGCTTTCCCTTTGACGGCTCAGTAGCCACCGGTTTCGACTGCGTCCAGACATGGCCCAGCAGTTTCTCAGGCAGTCGCGAGGCATCCGAAATAAACGACGAGAACGAGTTGTACAACTGCTCGCTTGCAGACGAGCTTGAACTGGATGCTGGCGGAGGTGGGGGTGCATGCAATGGAGAAGAGGAAGGGTTAGATGCGAGTGTGGATTGGTAAAGGGCGTTTTGGTTCAGATCAAGAGTGTCCGGTAACGGTTTCTCGGGTGACGAATGAGATGGAAAGTCGGTCGTGTCGTAGAAATTGTCATTTTCAGAGTCGCTCAGATATGAGTGTTCGTTATTTGACTCCTCGCCGTCTAGTACCGTACTATGAGAGTCCTTGCTTGTTTCGTGCACCAGCGACTCGCGTAGCTCTTCTTCAGAGTCAGACGAACTAAGCATGGAGTACACTGGGAGCGCAAGCGGTTTTCGGGACTCGCAATGGGGAACTTCGGCCTTTTTTAGTTCGATTCGCTTGAAGGTGATTTTCGGCATGGTGTGTACCAGTTTGCGCCGTGCTTTGATGACGCTCTGGCTGTTTGCAGATATCTTTGGCTTTTTGCTGGGTGACGACAACGGCGAGGACCTTGTCAGACCAGGTTTTGGTTTTCGCGGTGAAGTGTTGGGGCTTGCAATAGCAGCCGACTGTGCCATCTGTGGAGGCGAAGAACTAGGAGCTGTAGATGCTTTTGGCTCGGCTTGCTTTGACTTTTTGCGGACTTCTTCTAGTTCCGTGGCCCGTTTGCGTTTTTTCTGGATTTCAAAAGCCTTGCGCCTATCTATAAAGCTCCCTGAAAAAAGACCAGTTATAATCTGCTGCTGGTATGCCGTGCTTGTTTCCTTAATATGCGAACTGGCCGTCATGAAGCCCAGTGGCCGACTTTTTAAAACAACTCTGTGGGCAATGAGAACTGGAAAGTAGCTGCCCACACACAAATCAACTGCCCGTACTTCCTTGGTGAGATTCGGAATAATCATGGGCTGAGGAAATCTCTCAAAGCTCTCTTCCTCGACGAGATTTTGCACAAAGTTGAGTCTCAACCCGCTAATCATGAGCACCGAGTCAACGAGTCGCACCGGGTTTTCGATCCCTCTTAGGAACGCTTGCTTCGGAATCGTAACAGTGAACTTGACCTGTCCATCTGACGCTAGAAACGTAAAGAAGTCTTTATTTACTGCTGTCTCTTTCGGTGTCTACAAGTTAGTCAAGGTCTGACTTGATGTGTTTACACTTACACTCAGAACTTGGACGTACACCGCGCCCCACGTCAGGCTTCTCGGAAAGGTCACCCTCTGCTCATTTGATCCGCGTAGACTGTCCACTAACTTCTCGATACTCGAATGGAAGAAGGGCCGCACAACCTTCGACATGCTTTCATGGCGTTAGCATTTGTTGACGGCGAACTCACAAAATTACGCGTTTCCAAGACCAACGCGATGCGCTTTGCCCTTACCCACAATTTATTATGAAAATTCAAGAAGGAAAAAAAGCTCGAGATCGCGAACAAGCACAACGGGCAAAGAAAAATGTACAGACAAAACGGATATCCTGGTAAGCACATCGGTCATAGTACTGATATTCTTTACTAACTTTTTAGGTGGCGGAAGGCCTAATTACTACCAGAATCCGTACCAGAGAAACCCTTACGCGAGCGGGTATGCGAAATCGTACAGTAATCCATACGAGCAACAACGACGACAGGACCAGGTGAGGAAAGATGTACTAGCGCCTCCGCCTGGTGTTACTGTCACTCCTCCAGTTGCAGCAAATTCTGTTGCTGCTGCTTCTCCTGCTGCTCCTGCTGCTCAGGCTCAAGAGCCACAAATTTCGACTGTCATGGGGCAAAGTTTAGGCGCCATGACCAACGACATGCAACTACGCACCGCATTTCTCAGTTATATCCCTGTGACTATGGACGACACTACTCTCAATACTCTCTTTTCGACTGTGCCGACATTCGAATTTATAGTCCGTGTCAAGCATACCAAAGGTGACCCGTGCAGTTTTGGCTTTTTGCGGTATTCTTCAATCGAGTCGCTAAACGTTGTTCGTGAAATCTTTTCCAAAGTTGACTACAGTGAGATCACGAAAGGCCGCTTTGATTCTCTTTTCAACATCACTTTGGCCGGAAACACGCAACGGTATATCGACGACTATGAAGTGTCGCATGGAAAGGAATACGCAGCAAAGATTACTGGAAAGACCTTGGAAGAAAGTGTCAATGAAGTAACAATCAAACTCAAGTCTTGGTTTCAAATCAACGAGGCCTCGGCAGATAGCAATATGCTTGGAAAGAAGGAGGAGACTGAGGAGAAAAAGTCCGAAGAGGAAGTCAGTGAAGAGGACCAAGTCCACATTGACGAAGATGATTTTATGGACGTGCCCATTGAACAGCGGGAAGAAGTTCTTGCCGAAATCAAAGAATTCCGGGTTCTATCCATCAAGTATGAAAAAGTCAAACATGAAAAAGCTGCTGAAGAGACCAAAAAACGTGAAAAGCACTTGGAGGCCGTTGCTTCTAAAGCTTTAGAAGACAGGTCAGTAAGCCGGCCAGATTATCACTCCTCAGACGAAAAGAGCGACTATGAGGACGATGATGAAGACGACCCACCAGAAACGGATGAGCAACTCGAAGAGCAGCGAATTGCACGCCGACAAGCACGAGCAGAAAAGCACTTCGAGGAGGCACAGCGCCGGTGGCTCGGCCGCGAGCGGTTACGGAACTCTGCGCTTGAGCGTGAACGGGTAAGAGACGAAGATCAGGATGGACGTATGGAGCACGACAAGCGACAAGCGTTTCGCCGGTTTGAAGACTTCAAGGATAATGGCGAGTACGAAGCGCGCACAATGGAATATTACTACGACCATGCAAATTGGGCCAAGAACCGCATGCAGTTCCGCCAGCGAGAAATTGAGCAGGATGAGCGAGATGCTAGAGAAGAGGAGCTTGAAAAGAAGGAAAAGCAAGCCAGGGAGGAAAGTTTCATGGAAAGTCTGTCTGGGTCCTTGCAAAATCCACCTGCTGCACCTGCTGCTTCGGCGGCTGGAAAGATCAAGCTATCCTTGGGTAGCAAGACCAAGAAGGATTCTGGCGCGCCCAAGAAGCAAAGCGGTGTTGACACCCTTTTGGACGATGGCGGAGACGCTTCCGAGCTGAAACCCAAGAAATTTATCAAGCCTCTCAATTACGGAAACGGTCATATTTCCATTCCTGACGACAAGGAAACCTTGTTTGGCTGGAGTGTTAAATGGGACAACCTCAACGAAAGTATCATTGAGGACAGCTTAAAACCGTTTGTCACTAGCACAATTGTGGAGTACCTTGGAGTGCAAGAGGACGATCTTATTGACTTTATCCTCCAACATGTGCGAGACCACAAAGCACCAGGGGAGCTTGTCACCGAACTGGAAATGGCACTTGATGAGGACGCTGAAATCGTTGCTCAAAAGGTCTGGAAGTTATTAATCACCGAAACAGAAGTTTCATGATTGTACATAATTAAATAGCTATTTATACAGAAATATCCAACTTACATATCCATGTCTAAATTGATGGCATCAGGGTTGTTCGTAGCTTCTTCTTGCTCTTCAGAAGGTGGTTTGTCGTCTTGCAGCGTTTTGACGACTTCCGAACTCTTTACAAATCCCATGGACCCGCCCGATTTCTCCAAACTCTCCATAGCACCAGAGCCGCCAGACTCTTTGTTTTTCAATGAGACGGCTTGTGCAGCAATATAGCCAACATCGGTATTGAACTGAGCAGTGACTGATCTCTTGATGCGCAGCTTCTCCTTGTAGGTGTCTTCATTACCGTACTTGATTTCAAACTCGTCCCATTTCTGCCAATACTCGGGGGATACCCGCGGGTCAGCAAATTGAGAGCCGTATGCAAATAGAGCACGGGCACGATCAATCTCACCAAGTTTTTCCTCAACGTTGATAAATTCGAGACACATGTCCTTGGCAGCAACTTCCGGCAACGCATTGACAGCGCGTTCAAAGATCGGTCTAGTGGCAGCCAGACCAAAGTTCTCAATGGTGCGCTCAATGTAGTATTTGTACATGGTTGCCTTGTCCTTGTCAGCGACTATCCGTGAAGCCCTATCGTAGATTTTCATGGCGTTGCTGACAAGACCACGATCTTCTTCAAGCTTGCCGAATTGAATAAATAATGCCTTGGAAAGATTAGCAGGGCAATCTTGCAATGCTTGCTCAAACAAGTCACGAAGACGCTCTAAACCAAGCTGTCTCGACACTGCTTTTTGAAGGTAAATGTTCCAAATTTCAAAAGCAGTTGGGTAGGAAAAGATTTCAACGCCTCGTTCGTAGACTTTGAGGGCATCCTCAAAGAAGTTGGTTTCCCACAAAAAGTTTGCATAGTTGACAATAGTGAGCGGTGTGCCAATTTTGAGTTCCATGATGCGGTTGTACACTTGCTTGACGTCTTCAACCTCGCTCACACTCTCCACCAAGTCAACGTAGAATGACCACACTTTCATGGACTTGTGCAGACGTTCTTGTGGCGGACGCGACTCGTCAAAGTAGTCAATATTTGATTTCTTGGGTCCCGTCGTGGCCTTTTCCATCACACGCAACGCGTTTTCAAAATCCTCAGCGCGTAACTCCATTTCGGCCCATTCGATGTAAATCTCTGCTAGTTCGGCAACACTCTTAAAGGGCACTTTGACGGCTTTATCAAAGATGATTCGTGCAGTGCTGAAATCATTATTGGATTCGTAGAACTTTGCGTAATTGACCCAGATCTTGTAAAATTTGCCGTCTGCCTTTGACGGCTTTATCGTGCTGATTGCGTCTGTGTAAGTTTTGACCACTTGCTCCTGATTGTCTCCCCATAAGCCAACGCGCTTTTCCCATTCCACGACGCTGTTGGGGTTTTGTCGCAATAGCACGTCGCTGATTAGAAACGGTCTTCTGTCAAAGAGTTGTTCAAAGGCACCCATGCGTCTATCAATTTCCTTCTCTGACGAGTTGTCGCTAGACATTAAATGCGATATGGCAGTCTCTTCCATTTCAGTGTAACTGTTGAATATTAACGTAAAGTCACGAACAGTCATGGCCGTCGTCATGCCTTCTTCCATGACGTCTCTGGCGCGTTCAATGTCCCCAACATTGATCCAGTATGTAGCCAGATTCACCCACAGCTTTCCCATTTGATCTGGGTAACGCTCAATGCCCGTACGCAGGATTTTGTCGGTTGGGAACTTGGATGTCGCTTCTGGGTGTTGAACAAGAACGTCGGCAAGCTGGTTCCACAGATTGTGTTTACTTTTGCCTGTGGGCGAAACGTACTTGGGGTCGTCTAGTAGTTTGATCAGGCGCTCAGCAGCCTCACTGTAATGCTCTCTTTCAATCAAGCGACTAATGTATTGTTCAATGTCGAGGGAATTGAAGTACACATAGCGTTTCCAGATCCGGACCGCTGTTTCATCATTGACCTGCTCGGAAAACTTGAGATATAATGGCCAGATTCTATGGTGCTGTGATGGCGGTAGTGACTGGAGTGCTCGGTCAAAAGCGAGACGCGTTTTCGTTACAGAGCTTTGCCGAAGTCGAAACTCCAAGTAGTCGGTCCATATTCTCGGCATTTTCGCTAAAAGTACAAGTGCGCGTTCAAAACAGTCGTTCACTTTTTCAAACTCTGCTGCATATTTGCTGCTATTCAAGTCCTTGACATGGTCGACACGAAGGTCCAGGTAGCTTTTCCATAGCTTGTATGATCTGCCAAAGGCCCTACAAGCGCGTTCGTAGACAAACACCTGTTCCAGAATCGGCCTGTCCGCCTTGTGCTCCACGTACCTAAGCCAAGGCCCAATGTCACCAGGGTTCTTCAAAGTTTCCTGCTCGTACGGCAGGTCTTCGTCCAATATCGTAAACATGGCGGCTGTCATGGGGTCGTGATCATTTCTCGCCGCGCTTCTGGTTCGCTTCGTTTTCTTTTTGGTGAATAAATTCGAGCCTTGAAAATATTGGGTTACCCTCCTCTTTGATCAAAGGATGGGGCTGCCTTTTGGTCCCAGTTGCTGCTTTTCCTCCTAAAGAACTATCGCACATCGCCATTCCATCCACCACTTTTTGTGTCGCCCCAGGACTTGCGACGTTCTTTACTTGCTCTCTCTATTCAAAGGAGTTTCAGTAGTGTACTTGAAATTGACATTGTCACACTAAATTCACCATGTCGGGAAACAGGTATGAGATGTGCGATTTTTGCGCAAGACGCCATGTACTAACACGACCTCTAGAGAAGCTGTCTTTCCTACTCGTATGACCCTCACCCTCATGAAGGGTAAGCTCAAGGGTGCCACTCAGGGTCACAGTTTGCTGAAGAGAAAGTCTGAAGCCTTGACCAAGCGTTTCCGTGACATCACTCGCAGAATTGACGATGTAAGTCTGCCATACTTGTTCTTGTCTGCATGTTTTCCGATTCTAACTCGCTATTTAGGCCAAGAGAAAGATGGGTAAAGTTATGCAAACGGCCTCATTCTCCCTAGCAGAGGTCTCGTATGCCACCGGTGACAACATTGCCTACCAGGTTCAGGAGTCTGTTTCGACCGCCAGAATCCGTGTCAGAGCCCGCCAGGAGAACGTTTCTGGTGTTTACTTGCCTCAGTTCGAGGCTTTCTACGACGAAAACAGTAATGACTTCCAAATGACTGGTCTTGGTCGTGGTGGTCAGCAAGTGCAGAAGGCCAAACACGTTTACTCCCGCGCTGTTGAGACCTTAGTCGAGCTTGCTTCGCTACAAACCGCCTTTGTTATTCTGGACGAAGTCATCAAGGTGACAAACCGAAGAGTCAACGCCATTGAGCACGTTATTATCCCCCGTACCGAAAACACCATCAAATACATCAACTCTGAGCTCGACGAGTTGGACAGAGAGGAGTTCTACCGTCTGAAGAAGGTTCAGGACAAGAAGCAGCGTGATACTGCTGCTTTGGACGCTGAAAAGGCTGCTCAAAAGGAGGCCAAGCTTGCCGCTGCTGCAAACGCTGCTATTGAGTCTGGCTTGAACGCTGAGGAGGCCCAAAAGGCCGCAAAGAAGTCGGTTGATGAGGCTGACACTCCCAACTTACTGGAAGGAAAGGGCGATGAAGGTGGAGACGACGATGACGACGTTGTTTTCTAATGCATTGACTTGATTTCTTGACATTGGTCTGCCCATATAATTCCCCATAGTAATAGATTTAATGTAAGAACATTGTTGTAACGAGATCTGTACCGAGGCTGTATGAGAAGCATACGATGAATTCGCTTTTGTGTGTATGTCAATCAGACTTGAACATGGCATTTCAGAAAAGCTCCAAGCCAAGTCTTTTTGTGATGAGTAAGGGTCTGTTAACAGGTTCAATCTCGTTAGATTAGAATCATTAGACTACAATTCCCTACCATGCTCTACCATGCCACACAATTACTTCAAATACAATTATAATGGCCATTTTCGACAGTGACCAGTATCTTTTTGGGACAATTCCTCTGGTGACAACAAAGGATCATCTAAAATTAAAGTCTGCCCAATTGCAATAAATTCAAGTTCACGATCCCGTTGAATTTAATGCACGACTGGCCCTATATAATAAGCCGCCAGGTACGCAAATGTTCTTTTTTTCAGAAAAACCTAGCTGTAAGAATAAATGAAGTTTTTTACGTTGGTTGTATCTGTTTTCGGAATTGGTCTTGTGCAAGCTTCTAGTGTAGAGGCTGGCCACGCCAAAGCTGTTGCACCGCTGTTTTCCAACGGCACAGTTCCAGTGCCTGCCTGTTTGCTAGCATGCATTGGTAAAATCACCCGAGAAAACGAAGGCATCTGCGGTAGCTCTTCTAACGTAAGCTGCTTTTGCAACTCGCTGGCTAGTGCCCACAAAAACACGACAGTCAAGCAAGAGGTCACATCATGCTTTGGTACTGCCTGCAACAAGAAAGACGGATCTTTTGTGCGCGCTGGCCAGTTTTTCGAGGGTACCTGCAATGCTCATGCTGAGGGTAAACTTGGCAATGGCACAATCAAGGCTGTGACTAGACTCCCTCCAGGCGCTTCCAGCAGTACAGTTGCCGAGGTTACGATTTTGCCCTGGACTCCTTCTTCGACTGCCAAACTACATGTCAGAGACGACAGTAGTGCCTCGTCTGAACCGTCTGGAGAAAGTTCCTCACCACCTTCTGAGCCTCCTTCCAGTTCTGAAGCTCCTCCCACTACCCAAGGCGAAAGTGCTACCGAAGTGGCTATCACAACTACAATTGTCATTACGTCTACGCCTGATGTCCCTGAAGAAGGTGCTTCATCTGCTTCAGAAACTAGCTCGGCTGTGGTGAGCACCACCTCTAGTGACAACTATGACATTGCCGGGGTTGTTGTTGAGCCCACTGGCTCGGAATCTAATTCCACTGCTTCAGCTCCTGACACCTCCACCGGATTTGCTACCTTGACTGACACTGGAGCGTCTAACGGTACCGAGACATCTGTCAGCTCTACTGGTGCATCTAGTAACGAGACCACTGAGGCAACTTCAAGCATTGAGGCCAACTCTACTCTGGCCACTGCACATTCTTCAGGATCAGAAACTTCTTCTGCAAGCGAAGGCTCCAATAGCACAGAAGCACACTCTACCAGTTTTGCTCCTCTTAATACTGCCGGCCAAATGCTTGGTCCGTCTCTGATTACATTTGGAATTGCAGTTGGAATTGCCATTCTCATTTAGTAAAAAAGTGTGAAATAATTAGATATAATATGTTATTGTTTAATCTTTTCTGTGAACTAATTACATGATTTTGTAAGACTCTATCAAAATACCTTTTCTGGATTTTTCATGTCCATGTTGGTTGTCATTACAATCCGTAACTCATGAGCTTTGCAACGGTAAAAGTGTTCAGCTTGGTCTCGGGGCATGCATTCAGTTCAATTTGACTTAATTACCCTTGTAAACACATTTCTAGTCTCTGCTTCTTTTCTGTTGGAACTTGGAATCAAACTCATTAAAACTGTTCATTTATGATTGCAAAATTAAACATTATCACCCATAAGTCATCACGTGACCATTGTTTACTCTGCGATAAGAACTCGACGAGCCCTAGCTTGTACAGTTTGAGACCTAAGTATGTATGTACACTGCCTGGATTATTTCCACAGGAGTTTTCCTAACTACAAGGGTATCTGACGTTGGTCGCCTCATTCCCTGTACAAGTGCTTCAAACGCCGTTTGATCTGATAAAGCCGTTCTTGTGGTGCCGTTTATAAACCTCCCACACTCAATTTCGTCATGATATTTCGCCACCGATTTTTACCTTCATTTCCTTCTCCACATCACTTTTCCTTGTTTTAACTTTGCACCACCTTTTCACACTCTTTAGCTACCACGCTCTTTACTTTCAATTGACGACGGGATAATGAAAGTTGGTACTTTTTTCGTCGCTACTTCGGCCTTGTCGGGCGGTAGCGCCTACGCTGCCTCGTTGCTGTGGGCCGAGTCAAACTTCAATGTTAACTTGCAGTCCGTTTTGAACGGCGCTACCAAGCTGTTTGGCTCCCTGTCTCCTGCCAATTTGGTCGACGTTACTACCAAGGACATCAATGCCATTGCTACTTTGCTAGGCGACGAGCGTGACGAGTTTGGCGCTCTGCGTAGACGTTTGATTGACACTGGCGACGCGCAGTTCGTCATTGAGTCGGACGAGGACAAGTTTGCCCTCATGCGCAAGGGAATCAAGTTTGTTGACATTACCGACCACCACGATTTCTACCAGGAGCTCGAGCATGAGACTGTCACTGTCAACGCAGCTGCGCCCGTCTTTCCCGGCAACGTTTCGCACTACCATGAGGTGCAAAAGCTCATTCCAGACTTGAGCAAGGACAACTTGTTCAACACGCTTTCCAACTACTCGTCGTTCCGCACTCGTTACGCCAAGTCTACCGACGGTCTTGAGGCCTCGCTTTGGCTGTTTCACCAAATTTCGGACATTGCCAAGGCCAACAAGAAGATCCGCGTGCACCCTTTCAGCCACAGCTGGTCTCAAAAGTCTGTGATTGCACATTTCCCCGGCAAGCACTCCAAGGGCAAGCCCGATGAGCCTGTGGTTATCATTTCTGCCCATTTGGACTCGATTAATCTTTTGCTGCCCAGCATTCTCCCCGCCCCCGGTGCCGATGACGATGGTTCTGGAACCGTTACCATTTTGGAGGCGTTCCGTGTCCTTGTCGAGTCTGGGTACGTTCCCGAGACCAACCTCGAGTTCCACTGGTACAGTGCCGAGGAGCTTGGTCTTTTGGGCTCGCAGGACATTTTGAACGAGTACAAGAAGAACGGCATCAACGTCAAGGCGCAGTTCCAGCAGGACATGACTGGCTACGTCAAGGACAAGTCCAAGGAGCGGTTTGCGGTTATTACCGACTTTGTTTCCCCCGAGCTGACCAAGTATGTTGAGGTGCTCATCGACCACTACACGGACTTACCCTACGTCGAGGGCGAGTGCGGATACGGGTGCTCTGACCATGCCTCTGGCTACAAGGTGGGATTCCCCAGCGCGTTTGTGATTGAGGACTTGCTTAGCGACGCCAGCCCTTACATTCACTCGACAAGGGATACGGTTGACAAGCTGGACTTTGACCACATGCTGCAGCACGCCAAGCTGACGCTTGCGTTTGCCTACGAGCTGGGCAAGCACAAGTTTTAATATACTGTATACATACATGTAATATGAAGAATTTACCAATAATCTGAACCAAGGGTGTTTGTTTCAGGGCAGTGGCGAGCCGAGAGAATGAGGGCTTGGTTTACCAAGAAATTGTTATGATTGTTGTCTGTAACTTGAACCGTAACTATAGAATATTCATCAAAAGGCGCCGGGAATTTCAAAGGGCCAAGTTTGGGCAGGCTCAGGTCCGTTTCATGGCGTTTGCTTTCAACTAATTATCGATCATCGATGATTGCAAAATGTTGTCCCTTTGATTCCAAGGTTACCAAATTTATCTTGTCTAGTGTTGCTTTCTTTCTTTTTTCTTGTTGTGTAATTAGATGGCGTTCAATTTGGGGTTTTTGTACCTTTTGTTCCTGTTTCACAATTTCTTCCTTCTTCCCCTTTTTCTATTTCCACATTTCCACATTTCCACACTTTCCCTTTCCTTCTATTTTGGCCTTTGCATTTACTTTTTTTACTTGGAAAAAACGAAAAGAAGATCGATGTTTAGAGATTTGATAACTAAAACATTCTAATTCGAAATTCAATCCCATTCAGAGACATGTTCAATCCCAAAACAAACGCTCAGCCATGGAATTCGCGTTTCATGCAAAACTAGTCCAGCCTACAAGAAAAGATATAAAACGTTGACTAGATATCAATCAATGGGTTATATTATAGCATTCCAAGTAGCTTTAGTCTACGGAACGTTCCTGCCAGGAACGGGAAATAGTTACGAAAAAGGGGAATTAGGTGAAACAACACACCATCATTTTGACATTCTAAATCCAGACTTGGAGTTCTAGACTTCTATTTGACTTTGTTCTATTCTCTCTTCGCCGTAGTCAGTTTATTCTCTGGTTCCAAAACAAACTTGCCGTTCTATTCTTGTTCACCGAAAACAACGCCATTTCCACCCACACACTTACTTGCCAAGGTCAAGCAGATGGGACCTTGAGTGGAACTAATGAGCCTTACTCACTTAGTTACTGGGTTGTCTCTGGCTTGGGGTCGATGGCAGTCCTTGAGCTTGTGCTTTTGCTTGGACAAGTGAAATAATAAACACACACTTAGTAGCCTAGTAATATTTATTAGGTCCAAGTTGGTTGGTCAATCCGGGTTTCACCTTTGGGCCTGGATCCTGAAACCCGCTCGTTACAAAATATGCGTAACCTGTGTACCGTGCACGTGATTTGTAATGGCAAAGTTACTCAAGAAATGCAAATCACGTGCTTTGTGAGTATGGAAAAAGACTGAATGTTCGTACTTTAACTGCGACAGAGTTTAGAAAACGCTCGCATCGACGCGTTGCCTTCCCGCACCAGCAACTTTGCCAAATAACTAGTTTGAGCAGCGGCTGAACCCGAACGGACAAGGATGGCCATTGATGATTGATTCCAGTTCTTGATTGCGATCTTTTTGCCAGGGATTTTGTTCAAAAAAAAAGACGAGAACTTTCTGGTCCAAAACATCCCTGATCTATAATCCACGCTTATACCTAGTTATATTAATAGACCGGAGGAAATTGATCATTGATATATAACAAAAAAAAGAAATGTGAGTTTAAACCTTGTCCTTTTTGATTTTACGCAAGCCTGGGCGTTTATTTCAAATGGCGCTAGGCCCATGCCAGCACCGTGCATGGCTGCTTCATGCACAGCAATCGCTTTTTCCAGCTAGTTGGGCTGGCTTGTGCTGCACAGTGCTCACATGGGTTGTGCATGGCTCTGCATGGCATCTGCGTCTGTGTTGCATGGATCAGCGTGGCTCTTTGCATGAGAGTAGCTGCTTTGGGTGGCCACGGCGGTCGGGGACCAACCCTTGACTGTGACTGTGACGGTGACAAGGCCAGTGTTGTGGGCTTTGGAGCAATTAGAGCGCTTGTATCAAGTTTTATTGCCCTTGGTGAATCAATCAATCAACCCAACCAAAAAGCCAACATCAAATTTTCCTACTTCGAGACTTTTTCTCTCTTCTTCCTTCTGCTTCTTCTGTTTCTTCTGTTCACCAACATCCGTCCAAGTGCCAACTAAGTAGTCCAGTCCAAGTTCCCGCAACGAACGACAAGCCTCCAGCAACGCCTCAAAGCCGCTTCCCGCGAGACCTTCTGTTCTCAGTGCAACTCACCGGCGATCCTCCAGCGCAAATCCCTCGCACCACGCGCAACGCAGTATTGATTGGCATCCAAAAGACACCAAATCCCGAGTTTTCTTGTTCTTGTTCTTGTTCGCATGGCCCGTCTCTGAACAAACATTCATCTCCACGCTCTTTGAAAAAGTCACTCTTTAAAACCAACTCCTGATCCATCATAAACCATTTCATCTTGAACATCTTGAAACAAGGCTGCTTGGTAAGTAGATCCATACGCTCTCTCTCTTAAAGTTTACACGCTGGTTTCGAACCTCTCCAACTGCCAACCCTGCCCGTTTTGCAGTTTGCGCGCGTTTGCACGCGCTTGCACACGGGGGGTTTCGCTTTTGTTTCACCTCTGCCTCCATTCTCCAGCACCGCAGTCTCAGCTCTCTATACGGCCCTTGGCTACCAAGTAGTACCAACTGCTATTACGGTCTGCCCAGTTCTGCACCGCTAAACAGTCCGCTGTTTGAGCTAGACTCGGGCCCATCTTCCATCATGATGGACCATGATTGCCTGGGGTTTCTCGGTGCTTGCCACTGCTTGGTGCTTGCCCAAGAGTCCCAAGAGTCCAAGACCTTGCGCATTAGAGTTTGTGACTTGCAAACTAACGAGACGGGGCTTTTTCCAGAGAATTTAATTTGTTTTCCCAAAGCACTTTCCACTAACACCGAGTTTCATCTTTTTTTTTTTTTTTTTTTTAGAAACCTTTTACACTCTTTCTCTCTCTCTTTCTTTCTTTTCTTCGCTTTTGCTCCTCTTCCTCTTTCCTTCACTCGTTGATCGAGGAACCCGTTCGCTTTAGTCCTTCATCAACAAGTGTTGCAGCCATCCACCTAGATACAAAAAGAAAACCAGCCTTGGAACCACCCACAACATTGTAACAAATCATGCCGGCATTAAAACACACCTTGTGCCTCGTGCTCGTGGTGATGTTGGCGTTGGCTTCACAAGTGGCGGCACTCACCTGGCCGCTACGACAAAATGCCATGGCCCAAGAGACAATCACATACAGAGCAAAGCCAATACACTACCGGCCGCAGCTCCCCAAGCGACAGTTTCTCTCGCCCAACACGTCGACAACGGCGCAGTCGCGCTCCTCAACGCTCTCGCAATCTTCAACCATCTTGCCCTCTTCAGAATCATCCGTGCTCTCCACGATCGACACGTCCTTCCTATCTAGTTTGCTAGCGAGTTCTTCATCGCAGGCCGCTCAAGTCTCGTCCTCGCCCATGCCGTCTTCACAGACTTCGCAGTCTTCACAGACGTCGATTTCAAGCATACCCACCCAGCTCTCGTCAAACAGTGAGGTTTCATCCAGCGACGGCCCCACTCCATCCGATAGTTCCGCCTCCACTGCATTTTCTTCTTCAAACCCGTCGTCGTCACCAGCTGGCTCTGACACCGCGACGTCTAGCGGCAGCCCGTTGTCCTCTTCAACCCCAGCAGCTGCAGCATCCGCCAGCAGTGCGCCCTCGCAATCGTCGTCCCCGCCGTCGTCGTCGTCGTCCAGCCCAGCAGCCTCAGGTAAGTCGCCCACCTCCCAACTGACAAAATTTCCCATACTAACTTACTTTTTTTTTTTTTCTTTGCTTTTTTTAGACAACAACGCCTTGACATCTGCCACATCAGGACCTCAGGTTGAAACAAGTTCAGTGCCTTCGTCGAGCGCCCTTGCAACATCGCCACGACCTAGCTCGGACTATGTGTTTACGTCGCACCAGAACTCGCGCTCGTCGGGCGTGCTGACGTCGATTGGCGACTTGAGCAACTATGTCACTTCTACTGGCGCCCTGTCGTCGTCGCCGCCATCCCCAAGCCCAACTTCAACGTCAGGCGTTTTTACCTCTATTGGCGACTTTAGCTCCTACAGAAGTTTCAGCATGGGCTCTTCAGTAGTGCCTTCCAGTGTACCCTCCTCGCCAATTGTTTTGCAGTCAAGTGGTGCAGAGACCCAGTCTAGCACGGCATCACCTGACGCAGTGTCGTCGACTCCCACTACATCTTTGATACCCAATGTCCAGTCCGGATCCAGCCAGCTTCCTTCAAACGTTCAAAGTTCATTGTCGTTGCCCCCTGAAGTGAGCAGCTTGGTTTCAGGACAGACCACTTCTAGCCAAATCCCCATTGGCGTGAGCAGCACGCCATTGTCAAGTGGTGTGTCTCAAAGTGGCCAGGCAATGTCGTCCAGTCCACTAGCGTCGTCTACACCTACAGGTTCTGCTACCTTGTCGGAAAGTGCCGTGACTACCCCATCGTCGGTTTTCACAACGTTTAGCCTGCCCGTGGACTCGTCAAGCATCTTGTCTAGCGTTGCTAGCTCAATCTCGTCCGAGTCTGCTCGTGCCAGTAGCTTTGCCTCAAACGCTGGCCCAGTTTCTTCAGTGGTATCAAGTGGTGGTGCAACAGTATCCGACATTTCAAACACTGTTGGGTCTACGCCCGTCAGTTCAGCACTTGCGTCAAGTTCCGTCTTTACAACGTTTTCGTCTCCCGGGTTCTTGTCTGGAAGTCAAACCGCGTCTGTTGCGACTGAAGCCACAACCACTAATTCCCAGGGACAGACTTCATCTCAAAGTTTGATTCCACTTGTCAGCACGACTCCAGTCAGTAGCGGCGACGCGTCAGCGTCTCAGCCCTTGTCGTCAACCCCTGTCACTGCCTCTCAAGGAGTTTCCTCTGTCAGTTCCAATGTCGTCTTTTCCCCATCAAGCTCTGCGCCAGCTCAGCTTTCTTCAACAGTTGTTCCTGTGCCTACAAGCTTGACACCAAGTGTGTCGAACAGTGCTCAGGCCTCGTCTATTCCGGAATCGTCAGCACCTCCAACTGCTGCTTCTTCTGTTGCAAGTTCGTTTGCTCTCCAGTCTAGTGCTGCCACATCGTCTTTTGTGCCCCAAAGCTCGTTTGCTCCTAGTAGCGTTGTCCCTGAAAGCACACCAGTCACGTCGAGTGGAATTGTCGTTTCATCGGGCCCTGCCAGTAGCATGCCGGTATTTACGCCGTCGTCGGTTGGCTCCTTGCCGCAAAGTTCTGAGGCAACTAGCTCTGTTGTGCAGACTGCGTCTAGTTTGATTCCCGAGGTTTCAACTGGTTCTTTTGCACAATCATCGTCTGTCGTGGCGCCATCCTCTGTTCCTACCAGCTTTGCAGGTGCAAGCAGCGTGGTGGAATCGTTTACTTCATCAGTGGCCCCTCTATCGTCTGATGCTTCTTTTACTCAGATCAGTTCTGCGTTTCCAAGTTCGCAAACTGTTTTGAGTAGTGTTGGCGTTGCTTCATCTGGTTCTCCCTCTTCGTCTGGGGTTGAGATTTCATCCATTTCAAGCGCGCCAACCGAAGTAGTTTCGGGCTCGGCCACAACTACAAGTAACACTCCCATTACCTTGTCAGAGTCGTTTGCCAGTTCCATCATTACTACTAGTGCCGGAGTTACAACGGGTATTTCCACCATTTCCTCGCTTCCTGATTCTGTGGCAACGTTTAGTACGAGCTTTACCGAATCAACTATTGTCTCTGGTTCTTTAACTTCGACTTCGACAGGAATCAGTATCATCCCGTTGGTTTCATCAGGTGTTCAGAGCTCTGGCTCAGCTAGTTCTGGTAGTCTTGTTGGAGTTTCTCAGACAAGTGTTTTATCTGGATCTCGTACTTCAACGGCCGCTGGATCTAGTGTTTCTGGAGCAGTGAGTGGTCTAGAGTCTGGTTCAACTGGAACTTTGGCGTCTACTGTCAGCGGTTCTGGTACCAGAACTGGCTCGCAGCAAACTGCTCAGTCTGGTACTTCCTTGATTGCAGTGTCGTCTGCAAGCAGAGGTATCTCTGGTACTGCCTCTAGAGGCTCTGGAACGCTGTCAAGCACACCAACGGGCTCTACTATTGCTACAGGTAGAAACTCACTGGGATCTCTTAGTAGTAGCCAAGTCGCAAGTTCAAACCGACCCTTGCAGTCCTCTGATATTCTTACAGATGTGTCTCAAATGTCTCGGTCTGGTACTCAAACACAGGCGGGCTCTTCTGTCAACACTGTTGCTACATCTGAACCTTCTCCCTCTAATGTCGTGACTACTTCCCAGCCCACCCAGGGCACCCCATCTGGCATTACGGGACCGACCACTTTTACCACGTCTGGACCCGCTCCCCCTACTTCAAGTAACTGGCTTCCCAACTCTCTTATTGTTCAAACCCCTGCTGCCACTACCCAGAGCACCCCTACTACTACCACTAGTGGAGCAGTTACTCTTGCGTCGTCGCTTCCAAGAGTCATTTCACCATCTGGTGGCACACCCAATGTCCCCGAAGACTCGACCTTGGTGCAAATTGGATTCCAGTACCCACTCAACTACCAGTTTGTTGTTGAGCACCCGTTGGCAGCGGCCCAAATCTTTGACTTTTTGCCGCTGGGTCTTGGCTACGGACTCGATATCGATCCGTCCAACATTTCCATGCGCAGCATTGAACCATATGTGTCACAAAACGCAGGCTATGTCATTTCTGTGGCCATGGCTTACATTCCCAGCTCTGCACTGCCATTGCTGCAAAGCGAAATCAGCACGCCCAACTCGAAACTCTACAATAACCCGACCCCGAGTGTCAACACACTAATGAACCTTATCGACCCCAGTATTCCTCTTATACCCTCTAATCCAAACTCTGGGTCACCCTCGTCCAGCAGCGCGCAAAGCGGCACGGCACCCGCTGCTACGCCCAGCGAAACGTCGCCCAATGACAACCGCGCCGGTCTGGCCAACTCTGGCTCTTTGGACCAGCCAGTCACGGGCAACACGCAAGTGCAATCCAAAACGGTCGGCATTGCCACGGGCGCCGTTGTGGGCGCGGCCGTTTACTGCGGTCTCATTTTCCTTCTCACCAAACATTATAGACAAAAGAAGATTGGACTTGAGGACCGCAACTCGCCCATGCTTGCCACTGGTGGTCCCAGCCAGCCGACAGGTGCATCGCCGTCGCAGGGCCGAGCTACTCACCGCACCATCTCGCCAGGCAGCGGTGGGCGTGTTCCGATCAATCAGATATCGGAACCAGTCATGAGTGAAAACTCGCTGGGTTGGACGTGAGCAAAGCCGCTTCCAAAAAAAAACAAAAAAACAAAAAAAAAGGACACTTCTTTGTGCTATTTATTACCGACTTCTTTTTCCCTGCTTTTTGATTTCAGTTTTCTCGTTTGTTTGATTTTTTTCGTTTCCGTTTTGCCCTGCTACTTTTTAAATTGTTTTCTTTCGTCCCTTGTTCAATCAAATCCCTTAGTTATAATCTTCTTGAAAGTTGTGACCAGCTTTTCATAAAAAGTCAAATCCAATCAAAAGTCTTTTCTTTTCCATTCATTCTGTCCACATCCATACAACTTGCGTAGTCTTTTTTTTTTTTTTTTTGTTTGTGATAGCCGAGATAAGCCGTGCTGGGCAAGCCGCAAGCCTTAAGTTAGAAGGCAGCCCAAAAAGCTTTGGTGCGGTCCCAAATTGCCACCCAACTTGGGCTTTGGGTCGTGCCGTCTTTTTTTGTTTCTTGTCCCTCTCCATCTTTTTTTCTCTTTCAACTACCGAACTTCTCTTTCCTACACTTTGTTGCACTAGCTATCCTGACCAGCAGTTTCGACTTGTCAACGCACGCGCAGCAGAGCATTCCTGGAAACTCGAACCAACTCCGTTACTAGCCCAGCTAAGACTAGAACCCGCCCAAAACAACAAACCCACAACAGTTAAAAGAGAAATCCGATAAAAACGATTTAAAAAATGCACGCCCAAGACTGGTTACTGGCTTTTCTTGCAATCATCTTCCCGCCCATCCCTGTCATTGTCAAGCGCGGACTGTGCTCGGCTGAATGTAAGTTAAACAACAAGAAGCAAACAAACAACTCTCTCCTCCAACCCTATACTGCCCTGCCTCTTTCCTTCCGCCTATTCTCATTTCCCTTTTTTTTTTGCTCTTTCTTTTCTCCTTCTCTTGTTATATCCATGCTAACGTTGATTGTTTTCAACTTAATAGTCGTCATTTCCATTTTGCTCCTTATCTTGGGTGTCCTGCCCTCGCTCATTTACGGGTGGTACATTATTTCGAAATACCCCAAGCATGAGTACATTAATCTGAGTGACTCTGAGGCCCAGTATGGATCGGTTTAAACCAAAAACATGGACTATAATACCACTGTAGTTTCTTGAGTTTTTTTTATTTTTTGAATTTTTTAGAATTTTTTTTTTTAAACAGTTTTAATTTAATTATCAGTCTTGGTTTCAAGTACCGCCGCTGTTGCTCGTAGTTGGTTGGTGCGATGGTATCTAGTAGATGGTCACGCGACCTCGACTCTTCAACAAGTTTAAGTAGCTGTTCAGAAACGACTTCGATATCCCCACCGAACCGTACTCCAGAGTCTAGACTG
>JAJMHN010000081.1:24338-89258 GCA_030566025.1 Geotrichum cucujoidarum
AACTTGGCCCGCCTTTTATAGACGAAGCCGGAGCGCTTGGCCAGAGCCTGGACTCTTGATGAGGCGATGAGAGTTGTTTCGGGTTGCTCTGCGACCCGCGCGAACAGGGATCCGGTCGGGCCGTGTTTCGCCTACTAGTCATGTGACATATTACTTGGAACTTATGACGTAAATGGAAATTAGATGTTATTTCATAACATAGCTCTTTTTTTTTTTTTTTCAAATAGTAAATTAAAATTAAACTAAAGATTTATTCCATTCTTCTATCTCTATCTTCCCGGAATTATAATAAATAACAAACAATAAAAAATCAAATCATGTATCCTTCTAAACTTTTCATAAATTCTTTTTCGTTGCTCTTTTTCTTTTTTTTCTTTCGATTTTTTTTTTCTTCTTCTATCCTCCGTAGAAAAAAAGTGTATCTTCCTTTTCTCTTTTTTCTTTTTTCCGTTTCTGTTTCGTCTTGTTCGTTAAGTCGTGATATTTCTTCCTCCTTTTCTGATTGAAAAACCCTCACAATAAAATCTTGTTCCTCCTTTTCTGCAAGTACAAAAAGCCAACTGAATGGTTCCATGCTCGCACACAAGAAAAACAGATGATTGGGGAAAAAAACCGGTCGTAAAAATGGGTCGTTGTCGTCAGGGTCGTTGTGAAGAAAAGAAAAGAAACGTCATCTCTATAGTAAAACGTCAAAGTCGTGTCGAACAAGCAAAAACAACAAACAAATGCGTGAATAAGAAAGAAAAAAAAACAATAATGCAAGAAGATTAATAGCCACAAAGGAATGATGTCGAATCATAACGTGTCGAGAAATAAATAAAACCATCTATCAAACCGTAATAAAGTGTCGATCAAAAAAAAAAAAAAATTAAGAAAAATAAAAAAAAATTGGTTGTGAAAAGAAATGCAAAAAGGTGTAAGAAGGGGTGTTTAGAAAGTGAGAAGATGACAGGAGAATGGTGGAGACGGGGTCTTTTTTCTGGGTTTACCAGAAAGAAGACTGGTAACCGCCCTGGTTACCGTAGCCGCCGCCGTTACTGTAGCCACCGCCGTTACCGTAACCGCCGCCGTAGCCGCCACCGTAAGAGGCACCGCCGCCGTAACGGTCGTGGTTGACATTGTTGGAGTACTTGTCCAAGCCACCGTTCTGCTTTCTGAAATCGCGGGTAGCAGAGGAGCGGCCACCACCACGGGGCTTGCCCTTACCGTAACCGGCCTCGCGCTTGATGGTCTCCAAGAACTGGGGAGTCTCCTGGTTGGCCTCCTTGAGAATGTCATAGAGCTCGCGGACAATGTTTCTGTTTCCTCTGTTGAAGAAAGCAGTGGCAACACCAGTGTTACCGGCACGACCAGTACGACCGATACGGTGAACGTAGTCGTCAATGTCGGTAGGCAAGTCATAGTTGACAACGTGGGTAACGTTGGGGATATCCAAACCACGGGCAGCGACAGCGGTGGCAACCATGATAGGGGTGGAACCAGAACGGAACATCTCCAAAGCACGCTCACGCTCTCTCTGGGTACGGTCACCGTGAATAGAGGTGGCAGGGAAGTTCTGGTGGATCAAAAAGTCGCAAAGAGCATCGGCCATGCGCTTGGTCTCAACAAAGACCAAGGTGAGACCAGTCTCGCCAGAGGACAGCAAGTCTAACAAAACAGACTTCTTCTCCTCATCCTCAACGTAAAGAACGTTCTGGGTAATGTTCTCAGAGGTGGAACCAACACGACCAACGGAAAGGAAAATGTAGTCCTTCAAGAAATCGCGGGCAAGCATCTGAATGTCGTGGGGGAAAGTGGCGGAAAACATGAGAGTTTGTCTGTCCTGAACAGAGGGCATGTCCTCACCGTCGACAATGCGTCTAATCTGGGGCTCAAAACCCATATCAAGCATGCGGTCAGCCTCGTCAAGGACAAGAAACTTGATGTTGGCAAAAGAGATGCGGCCACGCTCAAGAAGGTCGACAAGACGACCGGGGGTGGCGACAAGAAGATCGCATCCACGCTCAATCTGACGGAGCTGCTGGCCAATGTCAGCACCACCGTAGACGACACAAGGGCGGACCCAAGATCTGTAGGCAAACTTGCGGGCCTCGTCGTAGATCTGGGAAACCAACTCACGAGTAGGAGCAAGGACAAGGGCGGTGGGGTAGGCCTTCTTGAAGTATCCCTGGCGGGAAGTAGCAGGAACTGGAGAAGGTCCCTTGATGAAGGACTCGGACAAGACGGGGAAGAGGAAACCACCAGTCTTACCGGAACCAGTCTGGGCACAGGCCATCAAGTCACGGCCGTTGGCAACAATGGGGATGGAGTACTTCTGGACAGGGGTGGGTCTAGTGTATCTGGCCAGGGCAATGTTGGTCATGAGGTGCTCCTCAAGGGGAGGGCCAAAGGTGGTGACAGCCTCGGGGACATCGTTACCAGAAGCCTCGACGGGGATCTCGTCGTAGTTGTCAAAGTTGATACCGGTGGACTGGAACTTGGGGTCGTCCTTGGTACCAAAGAGCTCGATCTCTGCCTGCTCATCGGTGGGACCGGGCACGTGCTTGCCGTCGACAAACTGGCCCTCGTTTCCGCGACGACCGCCGTTGAAGCCGCCACCACGGTTGTTGTTGTACTTGTTTCCGTAGCCGCCGTACGAGTTGTTGTAGCCACCACGACCACCACGGCCGCCGTAACCGCCGTTGCCGCCGTAGGAGTTGTAGCCGCGGTTGTAACCGCCGCCGTTGTTGTAGCCGCGGTTGTAGCTGCCGCCGTTGTTGTACGAGCCGCCGCTGGTCTCGGTGCGGACGTCACCGTTGGTGCGGTGAGGGGGAACGTAGGCTCTGCGGGCAGGTGCTGCGGGAGTAGCTTCAGACATGTTTGAGTGGGTGATGAATCAAGAAGAGTCTATCAAACTTGAAGAGAAAAGGGAAAGGGGAAGGGAGGAAGGAGAGGCGCGGTGAAATTTTTATTTTATAATTTTTTCTGATCCCGGAAAAACCAAAAAAAATTAAATTTTCGCGGCTGCTGCGCTGGCGGCCTGGCAGCTACGCGCGCGTGCCTCGATATACGACCCTAGCCCTCAGATCTGCGGCACGATAACACCGCGCCCGATCGGGAACTAGACCAGATTTAAGGCGTAAGTCCCAAGGCGTAAGTCCTAAGTTTTAAGTTCCAAGTCGGCGGAAAAATTCACCTTCAGCGCGACGGACCCCGAACCTTCTTCACTTCCACGCCACAGACACCGAACCCAGTGCCGAATCACGCCAATGCCCCCCAAGAAGAAGCCCTCCGCGGCCAAGAAACAAGCTGCCGCGTCCAGCTCCGGTGCCTCATCTGCTAAGGCCCCGGCTGCTACTAACGCGCACCAACGCACCAGGCCCAAAAAGAACGCGCAGTCGCCGCAGCCGAAAGAAGCAGGCAAGCAAGTTGCGACCACGACCACCGAGCCCAAGAAAGAGAAGGGCACATGGAGTCAAACGCTCGGGTTTGCCTCGACGAGAAAATTCATCTTTTGTGAGTATAGTACTACAGACTATTGGCAATTTGCATTGAACCCAGTGACTAACATGTGACAGTGCTTGGTGGACTTATTGGGTTGGCGATTGCCGGCTACTCGTTCCGCAACGAAAATGTCGGCGACTGGCTCCAGGACTTGTCCCTGGACTCGCTCTCGGACTTTGTTGACGATTTTAAGGACTCGTTGCCAATTGGCGTCTTGAGAGAGGCCCAGAGTATCGAGCAACAGCAAAACACAAAGTACCAGTCCTCCGATTCGTTTGCCGTGGGAAATATTCTGCGCGAGGAAGGTGTCAAGAGTAAGTACCCTGTAATCATGATCCCCGGTGTCATTTCTACTGGTCTCGAGTCCTGGAGTTTGGAAGGCACGCCCGAGTGTCCCTCCCAGCCCTACTTCCGCAAGAGACTTTGGGGAAGCTTTTACATGCTGCGTGCCATGCTTCTTGACAAGGAGTGCTGGATCAAGCATTTGACTTTGGACCCGGAAACCGGTCTTGACCCTCCTGGTTTCAAAATGAGAGCTGCTCAGGGAATGGAAGCCGCAGACTTCTTCATTGCCGGATACTGGATTTGGAACAAGATTCTTGAAAACTTGGCTGCCATTGGATACGATTCCAATACCATGTCGGTAGCTGCCTACGACTGGCGTCTGTCCTACAAGGACTTGGAGATCCGTGATGGCTATTTTTCCAAACTCAAGGTCACGATTGAGCAGCAGCTTTCCATGACAGGTTACAAGACAGTCTTGACTAGTCACTCAATGGGTTCTCAAGTCGTCTTTTACTTTCTGAAATGGGTCGAGGCAGAAGGTTTTGGAAATGGCGGCCCATCCTGGGTGAATGATCACATTCATGCAGTTATTGATATCTCGGGATCTACCCTAGGTACCCCCAAGGCTATTGTTGCGTTGCTCAGTGGTGAAATGAAGGATACAGTTCAACTGAACGCAATGGCAGTGTACGGTCTTGAGAAATTTTTCTCCAGACGCGAAAGAGCCGAGCTCCTTCGAAGCTTTGGCGGTATTGCCAGTATGCTTCCCAAGGGTGGTGACACCGTTTGGGGGCATGACACTTTTGCTCCTGACGACATCACGGACGAGACTGTGCTCAACAAGAATGATACAGTTTCGTATGGCAACTTTATCCGATTCAAAAAGCCCATCTCAGAGCTTTCGAGCACGAATTTGACCATGGCCACTGCAATTGACTACTTGCTCAAGAGATCCGACTCTAATTTTAGCAGAAAGACCAAGCAAAACTACTCGTTTGGTATTGCGCGTACTAGGGCCGAAGTTGAGGCAAACAACCAAGACCCCTCCAAATGGTCCAACCCGCTTGAGGCCGCGCTCCCCAATGCCCCCGACATGAAAATGTACTGTTTCTACGGTCTCGGCAAGCCCACCGAGCGCAGTTACTACTACGAAGACGACAACCGCAGCGCCAACAGCGTCAACGTGACCATTGTATCTGGCGACCCCAACGCTGTCGTCATGGGCGAGGGAGACGGTACCATTTCGCTGCTAACCCACACCATGTGCCACAAGTGGAAGGAAGCAGGCAGCAAGTTCAACCCAGGCAACATCCCCATCAAGGTGGTCGAAATGGACCACGAGCCTGATAGATTGGATATCCGTGGAGGTGCTAATACAGCCGACCATGTAGACATTCTAGGACGTGCTGAACTGAACGAGCTTGTGTTGCAAGTTGCCGCTGGTGAGGAAGAAAAGATTGAGGAAAAGATTTGGAGTCCCTTGGACAAGTGGGCTGCCAAAATGGACTTTGGTTCAAACTAAAAAAAAGACACCAAGTAATACGTAATTTCTAGTAAAAATAATAATACAAAATCTAGAGACTTCAAAACATCTATTGTTCTTGTTGAGCTTTTTTAGCCTTTTTCATTTCAATCATGTGCTTTTCGATTTGAATAAAGTCGTCCACTGTCGTTTGGATTGTGTCTTCAATCGTGCGGGCTGCTTCAAATCCAAGCACGTCCTTGGTCTCCTGGATTCTCGCCTCGTCGGGCAGTTGCGCTAGCTGGATCGTATCGAACCGGCCGGATGTGAGCGACCACCAACGGCCAGAGAACAAAGAGTCGTCTTTCTTTTTCCAGCCGTTGCGACCAGAGGGTAGCACTGAGGCCAGGTACTCGATTCCATACGAAATCACCAGAACCAAGGCAGGGTTAATCTTGATGGACTTGACTTCCATAGTCTTGTTGATGAGGTTGAACATGTCTTCGAACCGAATCAACTGGCCATTGGAGATCATGTAGCTCTTGCCCTGAACCTTGGCAGTGGTATTTTTAATTCGCAGTTTCGACTCCAGAATGAGTGCAACTCTTGCCAAATCCTCCACATGCAAGAAAGCGTAAGGCACGTCCCATCCATGGTTCAAAGCACCCTTGTAGTACAAGCAAGGAGACAGTAATGGATCTCCGTAGTAGCCACATACAATCCCCATGGGATCTAAACTGGCTGAGACAAAGTTCTTGCCATCATTAGCACTTAGAATGAGCTCCTCAGCGTCGCTTTTGCTTTTGGCGTATGAGCTAATGTACGCCTCCTTTGGGGTTGGTGCACTGGTCTGGGACAACCATGATTTGTAGTTCCAAAACTTCCACCATGACACGGGCTTGCGGTGGCTGACAGCGTCACTAACATTTACAAAAACAACCGGGATGGACGTTGATCTGGAAAAGTCATTGAAGACGTCAACCAAGTTTTGTGCAATTTCGACGTTCTTGTCGGCAACAGTCGCGTGGTAGCTAAACCACGAAAGAAAGTACCGCTGGATTACCGCTGCGTGAAACACTACGACTGTTTTCTTTCCAGAAATCTTTAGTCCGTTCAAAGCAGTCTCAAGGTCTTCCTTGTCGAGCAAGTCGCACTTGACCACTCTGACTCCATGCTTGGTCAAATCACCCGGCGCACTGGGGTTTTCGTCCAACACCGTGATATTCTTGTCGCTCCGCAATAACAGGAACCGGGCAATCCAAGACCCAATAAATCCAGACCCTCCTGTAATGATGTAATGCGTTTCCCCAAAGTCAGGACCGAGGGTGGGGACTTTGGATTGGAACGAGGTGAACTTTTTGCTCACCTTGTCGACGTCAATGAGTTTGGCGTACCGGTTCATGCAGTAGTCGACTGCAAAGAACCATGCAAGCAGTGGCAGCACAATGGCCATGACCTCGACGAAGAGATACATGATGGGCGGTTGCTACTGTGATTATGCAAAGGTGTTGTAGAAGTCCTAGTTTTTTTTAAAGCTCGCCTATTTCGATACACAATGGGCTATGTATGTCACGTGCCGATTAGATTGTATCAATGGAACTCTTCTTTTCATGAAGAAACGGTTCTAACATGAAAGTTGTTTGAATGCATAGTTATATGTTTAATACTTGTTCTATATCTGCTCAGAACTTTTCAGTACTGTTCAATGTTGCGTCCAACTCGCGCGAACAGCTCTGGCAATATTTGGTCAATGCAAGCTTGGTTTCCTTCGGAGCTTTCAAAAGAAGATTGGCAAACTGTTCCCCTACTTTATCCTCCAATGCTTTTTTGCTTTTAGAATGTTTCTGGCCAATCTTCAAATCTAGGAGACCCTGTGTCAGCGTAGAGCAAAGTGATACCTCTTCGTAAAGCCAGGACTGCCATTCGGAGACAACCATTTCGGATTCAATGCGATTAATAGAGCGCAATTCTACCATGAGGTTGTTGCGTTTAATTCCAAGTTGGCTGCGGATATCGAAAATCCGGTTTCGCGCGGTTTGGGAAGAGTGCTCGAAAGGTGAGCCTTTGAGGGTCAAGGAAGCCACATCGGATTCTCCATTTGATACGGCGTGCGCATCTGTAAACATGAACGAACCTTCAGACAAGTCAGGAACCAACGCAACAGACTTAAATTTGTTGTAGCAAAGTGGTTCTGAAGAGTCTTGATTGTTGTCTTGTAGTAGTGCTGCTTCAATTGAAAAGTCCGTACCATTTTGAATTAGCACGTCGATATCTTGCAAAAGCACGGATCGGGCCATGATAGGTTGAGACCGGGAAGACAATACCATGCTGTCAGCCAGTTGCCGAGAGTGCAGTTCCATCCAGTATGAGACGCCTGTATAGCCAGCTAAATAGATATTGAACAAGACCGATATCGCGCAGCCCAAAATGATAATCTTGTTGGATCGCATTCCGTCCCAGGCTGCTACCAATATTTTCTGCAAAATGAGGACAAGTTCACCAAGGAAGCTAATGAGCAAGCTACCAATGATTTCCCACATGCTTCGGCCCAATGATCCGCGCGATACGTTTATTGAATTGCGTACATCGGCTTGTCCGTCTGGTCGAAGATCTCGAGGAGTTTCCCCAATCTCCAAGGGCTTCTTTTCGATTTTTCTGGCATCTGAAGTACCGATTTTGCCAAACAGGCGAATTGCTGTGATGGCGCCACCCTTGGAACTCAGTTGCTTACAACTGTGGACTGTGCGGTTCATGATAATTTTTGCTTCTCCCTTCAACTTGGACAAGACAAATGGTTCTGTCATATTCTTGATGAGGGAAGACTGCACCCATTCCACACTGCTCCAAATACTGAGCTTGGCAGTGCCCTGTGGTTTGCGCGATATCAAGTATCTAAACGTAGTGTAAAAACTCTCGCCCTGCGGCAGATTGAAAACCGTTCGTCGCTCATAAATGACATACATTGTATTATCATCCATGCTCTCTATTCTTTGGGTGTACATGATTTTATCATGTTCACTTGCAAAAAATGTGCTCGACTGCTTGATGACAAAATTGATTTCACGCTCCATTCTCTGAGAGTCCACCAAAATCCAGGGTGTAAACTCAACACCTGTCCGAATAAGAGAGCCACTGTCATCGTACCGGAACACTGGTGACTTTTCACCAAACATGACATGGAATAGCGTTTTCGGAGAATGTTCAAACTCATGTTCTACACACAGTTGGGTCATGAGTTTTGACATGTCAGGTTCATTAATGGAAGATGCCACAGCTGGTTGTAACTGCTTTGGAGCAGAAGCGGCATATACAGGAAGTTTCTCGCCCTTCAAAAAATTGGCCAAATAAAGGTTCAAGAACTTTTGCTCATTTGGACTTCGCTCTTCGTCGCGGAATATTGCTTCCATTGCAGAGACTTTTTCTGTATTGTCATTCTGGCCAGACACATCTTCTTCATCGATTTCCCAATGATCATTTCTTTGGCCATCACCAATTTCTTGAAGCTTTTGTACTATTTCCTCGATAGTGAATGGGTTTGGCGAATGATAGTTATCAATGAGAAATTGTATGCGTTTTTGCAAAATGCGGCGGGATTCGAGGTAAACTGTAAACGAAGTCGTTCCATGCGAAGTAATGATGAAGAGCGTGTCTTGCTGGATTTTTGTACGGCCCTCAACACTCACCAGAGCCTTGATGGGTATAGCAAATGTTGACGTCATTCCCAAGCTATGCGAGTAAATAAACAAGCCGTTAGGTGTAAAGTAGAGTCTAGCAGGAACATGATGAGTAGAATTGATTCGAATCATGCAGCGGCAAACCAGCACAGTTCTGTCATTGGGGCCAGTTCCAACCAAGCCCTGGAAAATAGACCGCAGTTGCATGTCTTGTGCTCTGAGACCAATTGGATACGAATTTGGATACGTAATTTCACCTGAAGTAGGAGTCGCCTGCTCTTTGCTCTTCGTTAATGAAGTTTTGGCGTTATACTGGTCTAGAGTCCAGTTCTGACTGCCCAGGTAATTCGTTTCTATTGTTGTGGGAAGATCAACGTTTGACAAGAGACTTTTCGAAATCATGGCTTCTTGTGTCATGGAAGTAGGCATGGCGACGTTCAGGGGTGGGGCAGGGGCAAGAGCCGAACCAAACGGGCCGACTGAGCTAAATTCAACTTCTTGTTTAGAAGTGTCATTGTCGGTCTTTTCCAGCGACTCTCCTGCAGACATGGTTGCAAGCAAGTTGTCCATTTCTGGTAACTTGTATAAGCTGACGCTGCTGCCTAAAGCAGGTCCTTCCACAACCTCGTCTTTTGAGGTACTCTTGTCATTAGTCAATTCCATGTCCACACTGGCACCAGAGCTGATTGCAAATTCAGATATGAGTGGCGGGAACCGTTGAGACGCATAAGAAATTGTCGTTTTTGTGTCACTTTCGATAGCCAGTCTCTTGGCATCTTCAAACACTTGAAGCCAAGCACGCATATCTTCTATAGATTCGGCTTGCAGAATAAGTACAGTGTCTGTGGTCTTGATTTCAAAACAAAACCGGCGGTCTTCAGTGGAAATGGGCGTTACATGGCACAAGAGGACACCAATTTTATCGCTTTCTTGAACAAATGTGCGCGACGACGACACATTGAGCCAGCCAAACATGCCGTTCTTCACAAATACCCATCTGCGAACCCAAATCTGACGCACACCTTTATTGGCGCTGGACTTTACAAACAGCCAGCCATGCTTTTCGGTAAGATATTCTGTTTTGGTCTTGGTGGCAGGAACAAAATGTGCAATGGTGGAATTTTGTGTCGAATAGGTACTCATGTCCCTTGAGGGCTGAACATGTTCAATTGCTGCATGCTCCATTTCCTTTGCGGTATGCTGCATTTCTTTTGTCAAGGGCGTATACCCTTTGGTCATTGATTTGGCCCAAGTTTTCAAGCGCAGCATTTCAACGCTGACACGTTGAGGAAGAGGATCAGCCAGCGCAAATTCTTTAGGAGGGAGAATGAATGGCTTTGAAAGAGCGTCAACTAAGCTAATGTCTAGCTTGGCTTGAGTGGAAGTAAGACTGGTGCAGAGCTCGAAACTGGCTTTAATGTAAGCAGTTCGTAGCTCAGCAAGCTGAAATGCGTCCTCTCTTAGCGCAGAAGCCTCCTTGTTTTTGGCAAACCCCAGATATTTGCTGAGTTGGTTATCGTACTTGTACTGTGTGTTTTCAAAGTTCCGCCTAATAGACTTGTACTCTCTCAACTCGTTTTTCTGAAAGCTTGAGACGATATCAATTATGAAGTCATTTTGATCCTTGATCTTGTCGATAAACCCCGACCAAAAGTATTTTGCGCTTTCAGCATACCGCCTAATTGCCAACATGGTGTAGTCTTGGTCGATTACGTTTTGATTAACAAACCCGGGGACAAACTTTGAAAGCATGCCGTTTGTCAAGCCTTGTAAAACTAAACCACGTTAGTTTAACAATATCAATGAGTTTATGAGAGCTACTGTACAAACCTTCCATTTCATGCGAGATCTTTTGGGTCGCTTTTATAAAAGAGTCTAGCCAGCGGTCGACATTTTCAAGCTGAGCATTGAGGTGGTTCACAGAAGTTCTAAAAGTCGGGCTATCGATCGATGCTTCCTTAAAAAGAACTGCCGTCATGAGAATGGGTGCAGACTGTGTCGACTCATTGGAAACTTCTGCCAACGATTTGTCGAGTGTCTCCCCTGCCGCACTTGTCGCTTCGTCGTGCTCGACTGGAGTCTTGTCGGCCATTGCAGACACCGCGCTAGGGATTTCCAAAGACATGGCAGCAGGTACTCAACTATAGAGCTTTCCAATTGTCTAAGATCTGTCGAAAGATTTCCAGAGTGCTGTGAAAGAAGGTTCAAACGAGTTGGAGGGATCGTTTGCCCCATAGACCTGTAAGCTCCCACTCAGATAGGCCCGCAATATCCCACTTCTGATATGGTCACGTGACGTAACCATTCCTACAAGAGCCTTGAAGCTGGTACAACAGGTTGCTTAGATTGACGACGATGCCATCGATTCGGCAAAGAGCGGGCGTTGCTCTGAATAAATAGACTCGATGGCCGCATCAGCAGTTAGATCGTTGGCAGAGTAACGAGATGTTTCCAGAAGTATCAATGGCAGGATTAGTATAGAAAATTACAGAGGACAAGCAGAGCGTCAACGCATAATAAATAGGTCAGTTTTTGAATCATCAAGAGATGAAAAAAGATGGTAATGTGATCGAGAGATGATTCGTTATAGGGATTTAGTCGACGGTAACGCCCTTGGATCTCAGATCAGCCTTGGCCTGGTCAATTTCCTAAAAGACGAGTTAGTAAAGCAGCACTATAGTATCGCTCACAGATGAAACATACACTAAGAAGGACCTTGTATTCGGCTTCCTTGTCCTGGAAAGAGTAAACACCCCAGCCCAAGGTTCCCAGGGCGTAGGCGCCAAAGGCCACGAGGGCCCAGAAGGGGACAACGGGCAGGATCTCCTCCTTGACGGTGGCAGAAGTGGGGATGACGCCAAAGTAGAAGGCGAGGTACACGAGAACGGTGACAATGCCGGTGTTGAGGGTCTGGGATGCTTTGGTCATGGTGGTTTTCTGGCTGCTGATGTGTTCGGTGTTGGTGGAAGGGGATTTGATTTTCAGAGACGGCGTGGAAAGAAATTGTGGGACCCTCGCTCTGAGACGCTGCTACGTGGAGCTTTGGGACGATGGGGGTTGCCATGACAACCAGCTAAAGTAACCGAAAGTAGTAACCGCTGCGGCTTGGGCTAGGCCCCGTCCCGAAACGGCAAAAAGAGCGCATTTCTTCTTTTCTGGAGCGAACGCGAAGCTCACGAGTTTCTCTTCATATCAGCGCAATCCGAAGCGAACGCAGCCGCTGGTTCAATGGCGAGTTATCTCGGGCTTCAGTCTACTCTATGGCGCTTGTTTTCAGCCAGCTACCTCAGCTATTAGAAATATCACCGCTGTTTGCATCGCTAAACGCATTTCAGAGCGGGACCGGCAATTCCTGCGCAACATCGTCCCATGCCGGCAGCAGTTGCTACCATGATTCCAAAGGTCGACGCTGTCTCGCAACTGTTACGGCAGCTAAGAGACGGGTCTGGCCAAGCTACCAGCCCGCAATCGCTGGTAGAAACGCTTTCCAGTATGGACGACTACCTTCGCAACGGTATGAATGCACGCTTGTGGCAACGCCCGGAGCAACCCACTAACGTCGACGATCCTAGAACCCGTTGGAAGTCCCAATACCCCAAAGGCAGACGAACTGCTTGACGCAACTGTCGCCGCGTACTCTCAATACTCAGATCTAAACGTCAAGACAAAGTGCATTGAGATTGTAGCTCATTATGTTACCATCAACGGTAAGGTTCATCTGCGTCATTGACCGAGTGGGCTAACAGAAGCAAGACCAAAATAAAGAGAGAGCACTCAAACACGAGGAATTTTGGCAACATCTCATGTCTCTTTTGGCCGACCCGCCAAACGTCGACCTAGTCAATACAGTCGTTGCCTGTATATCAAACCTGGTCAGCAATTATGGTAAGTTGAGCGAGTTCTTTTTTTTGCAATTAGCCCTTACTGACATGACCCCAGATCCCGCTGTCACGGTGCTTAATTCGCTGCCATCCACAGCAGAAGGATTTTCAAAATTAATTCGGTCTAGCCACAGTAAACTGCGGCTCGACTTGCGGCAGCTCCTCTCTACATTTTTAATTCTCATTAGCCAAGAGTCGACTACTCAGCATTACGCAACAGACATTCTCTCTTCACTATGTGCAATTCTCTCTCAAATGGGCACTGCTTTGAAAAAGGACCACGGTGCTCTAGCCGTCCGTGTGACCTTGCGCTTCTTGGCTGCAGAAACTCGATTCGAAGATGCGCTGGTCAGCACTAGCAGGAGACTGCTTTTATTCATGACGCTGTGTCTAGCTAACGTATATGTGCACAAAGATGACCCCGACAACCCTGACTTGAGCCGGCGATGCCTTGGTGCGGTAGGCAATTTGTCCACAAGGCCGGGCTTTTGTGAAGTAATTGAAATATCGACAGACGACTCGATATTTGACCAAATCGTTAGCTTGTTCCATGGCGAGTATCACATCCCCGAGGGTACGGTCCCCGGCGACGACACAGGACCGCTAAAGCACAGCCTGTATACGGGTATTGCCTGTGTAATGTTAGGAAACATGGCGCAGTCAGAAACCCGTTTGCAAGAGATTGTCGACTTGGTGCCTGATTTGGTCCCCACTGCCATGAACTATTTCTCTGGGGAATCAGATCCGTTTGGCTTACAAGGCGCTCATTTGATTAAAAATATGACTGTCGCTCCAAATGCACAACACTGTGCGCCAATCCTTCAGCGTGGCGGAGCATCTTTGGTCGGTAAACTACTTGAATTCCAAAACTACCCTCATTTGCGGGTTTTAGGTGCGCAGATTGCACAAAACCTCTTGCGGTACACTTCGCGTTTGGGGAACATGGAAGCTGCATTTGATTACGGCACAATAGTTCGTTCTCTTAGCGATGCCTTTTACCAAGAAGACGATATGGAAGTCGTTTACGAAATAGTGTTGGCGTGCGATGCCAGCATTGCGGAACTCTTGCGTTACGAATCCACTGATGGCGACGAAGAGGCCACTGAGTTTCTAGAAGCCGAGACTGTACTGTCTAAACTGTTTCTTCACTACCTTCATGCTCTCTATGAGAAACGGTGTACTTTTGATGTCCCCGTTACAGTTAAGGCTTCTAAATCCTTAGGGGTTCTGGCGACCTCGCCTGCACTGAATACACGATAACCAGACGCCTCAACCATCACCAGCATTCTAAACCACACTATCGCTAATCACCCAGAGAGCTTGGCCAAACTTGTTGACATTCTGGACAAGTTCTCTACTCATTTGCACTCTACTTATGCACAATCACCCATCGGCCGACGGCAGTCGAATGAAGAGTCTGTGGCGACGACATTCAAAGGCATTATTAATAATTTGGGCTATGTGGGCTCCAAAATGAGGTCCACCGACCTACCTGAGCTTTCCCTCGCCTGTCAGGTCGCCATGACAAACGCCCTGTCACTTTAGCCAAAGCCGATATATTTAACTATACCAAACATTATTTACCAAGCCGTTGTTCACAGAATGTAATTAGTTATAGAGAAACTCTAATCAACTCGTCTTGACCCACTGATTTGCCCATGTGAACAAACGCATGTGCGTCACAGGTATGGCACCCGTTGCCTCCCAAAACTCTTACAGTTCAACACTACAAAAGCACGAGTCGCTCATGTCCATACCTCCATTCAGTAGCAAAGGTCGAAACCGTCCAGGGACAAGAATAAGCGGATATTTAGAACGGAAAAGAAAATCAAAGAAAAAAAAAACGGGTTTGCGCAGTACAGACGGTACGGCAAGGCCGTTGAAGAACGCCACTGTCAAGGTCCACCTCTCGTAATCTTGCACTGCAATTGCGTTCCAGCTCTTTCCATCTTACTGTCTTTGATTTACTTGCTAACTACGCACTTCCTCAGTTCGTCTCTGAATCTCTGGCGAGTTCCGTGGAAAGCGCTGGAAACACAACGGGTCCGGCCCGTGCAAGCACCTCACGTGACTGCACTACGTAATTCCGCCTTGCTCTTTTTTTTGGCGGGAACGGCTGGTGCTGGAAGCTACGGGCGCAGACTCGCGACTACGCAGTGGGTATAGCTGGGGTCTATAGACGCGACGGAAATAATTCTTTCTGGGCCAAAAAGTTCAACGGAAACGCTTTTCTTCTGCAAAACATTTCCACTCCTGCTCAAGCTCACGGATACTTTGTGGCCTTTGGTTAGACGTGGATAGCACCGACCGCTGCTTCTTCTTTTCTGTGCACAAAAAACAACATCACCGCCGCAAAGAGCCTGCGTTTCACAGTTGGGCTGTTGTAGAGCACTACGTTTCCGACCAAACTGGCACTGTTTGGAACTGCAGGAAAACTCCATCCTGGTCTTCTCCTAGCGCTAAAACACTTTTGCTTCCTACATCTGCGCGCGCGGAATTTCAAAAGCACCTAGGCTGTTACGGAAGCGCCTCAGCACTTTTTTCGGACCCATCGACCGCGTCGTTTGCAGCTATTTCACTTGTCTTGTTTTGATGAATTGATTCTCCCCGCCTCCGGAACCAAGTCTGGACCTTTGACGAAAGTGCTACTATGATAGGAACTTACAAGATGAGCTCTTTAGACACGCAGCTGCGCTCATCGCTGCTTTCGCCATCAAATAATAAGCCCGACAACAACCAATCCCCAGTAGCGGCAGTGCCTACCTCTGCGTCTGACACATCTGAAACTACATCGTCACCCAGTACTGATACAAACTCGACGGCCGGCAGCGACAATCCCGCGCCTGACAGCACCACACATGCCGAGCACAAGGGCTCGCACGATCTCAAGTCGCTGGCGCACAAGTTTTCAAAAACTGGAGAGAGCCTGATCCACCACCTCCAGAGCGCGCAGCCCCTGCACAACCACAAGAGTAAGCAGGATCACCACCACTTGGGTCAGAAATCCCATACGTCAAACAGCATCACGGCCCAAACAACAACATCTTGCAATCAGCAATCGACCCAATCATCTCGCGAATCAATTTCCCCCACCCAAAAAGCACCTCAATCAACATTAGTCAAATCCAAGTCGTCTCTACACATGAAAGGCGACCAGTCGCAAAACAATGCTACCAGTCAAAAGTCCAATACCGATGGAGACTTGAAGAAAAAATCGCAGAGCGCGTTGCACCTTTCTCACATGTCCAAGAAATCGGTTGAAATCTCTGAAAATATTGAGGAACCTCTGCCAGAAGTCAGTGACGACTCAGAGTCCGAGGCTGAGGAAAGCCCCCGCGACGAGGAGTCGCTCAAGGATTATGCCCCCGGAGGATACCACCCTGTCTTTGTAGGTGAAGAGTACAAGGACGGTCGATACATTATTGTGCGAAAGCTCGGTTGGGGCCATTTCTCGACCGTGTGGCTTGCCAAGGATACTCATGACAACAATAAGCACGTTGCCATGAAGGTCGTGCGCTCAGCCCAGCACTATACTGAAGCTGCCTGCGACGAAATCAGCTTGTTGAAAAAAGCTGTGTCGGCCAACCCGGACCACCCTGGCCGCTCTTACGTTGTCAGCCTGCTTGACTCTTTCCGCCACAAGGGACCTAATGGTGACCACGTTTGCATGGTGTTTGAGGTTTTAGGAGAGAATCTCTTAGGCTTGATTAAGCGGTACCGATACAAGGGCATTCCCAAGGTCCTGGTCAAGCAAATCACAAAGCAAGTACTGCTTGGTTTGGACTACTTGCATCGCGAATGTGGAATTATTCACACCGACTTGAAACCTGAGAACGTCTTGATTGAAATCGGCGACGTTGAGACTATTGTGCGCAAGCTTGAGGAGGAAGAAGAGTACAAGAGGCAAATAAGAGCCAAGCGTCGTGCCAGTGAAGGTGCAATTCTGCACGACCGAAGCCGGCGCCCTCGTCGACGCTCCATCATCACAGGATCCCGTCCCTTACCTAGTCCCTTGCGCAGCACTCCAGTCAACTCTTCGGGGTACTTTCCCGACTTTTCCATGTCGCCCGCTCATGGCAACTCGGGCACCCAATCCGGCGCCACCTCTGTTAACAACTCCAACCCAGCGTCTGCCGGAAACTCCAAGGGTAATTCGCTGACCAGAACCGCTACCACTACAGACGGCGAAGAAGAGCCAGAGGCCGAAATCGAAAAGCCTCTTTCGTCATTCTCCATTTCCAACTCGTCAAGCAACTTGTCTGGCCAACATGCGGAACCCAAGGAAGACAAGTCTGCTACTGCTTCTTCTGCCGCTTTGCATCGCACTGCTCTAAACGAAAACCTCATTTCAGTCAAAATCGCCGACTTGGGCAACGCGTGCTGGACCGACCGCCATTTCACCAATGACATTCAAACCCGGCAGTACCGGTCGCCCGAAGTCCTCTTGGGATCATACTGGGGCTGCAGTGCGGACGTGTGGAGCATGGCCTGCATGGTCTTTGAGTTGCTGACGGGCGATTACCTGTTCGACCCCCACTCGGGTGACGGGTACAACAAGGACGACGACCACGTTGCCCAGATCATTGAGCTGCTCGGCCGCATGTCGTCGCAGGTCCTGCTTACTGGCAAGTGGGCCTCTGACTACTTTAACCGGCGCGGCGAGCTGCGCAACATTCAAAAGCTGCGCCCGCGCGCCTTGTACGACGTGCTCAAGGAGTACCACTACAGCAGCGAGGAGGCCAAGACCCTCGCGAGCTTCCTGCTGCCCATGCTCGAGCTCAACCCCAAGAAACGCGCCGACGCCGGTGGCATGTCGAACCACGAGTGGCTCGACGACACAAAGGGGATGGACGACTTGCACATTGAGCGACTGGTGGGGTCGACCGGCAAGGACGTGGAAGGCTGGGCCAAGGAGGTCAAACGACGATGACGTTGATCAGTGACTGCAACTTTCGGCTGCAACTTGTACTTTTTTATTAGACTTACTTTTAACTATCCATCAACTTTTTTTTTTTTTGTCTTGATTCTTTTTTTTTTCTACTTGAGTCTTTGGATTAAATACATTACATCTGATATTCTGGTTAAAATGGCAATCAATTGTAGCCTTAATACATACTTGATTAGTCCTCTTGGTTGGCAATCTGTTTCAGTTTCCTCTGCCTCAGTTCCTCCCTCAGTTTCTGCGTAGACGCCAGCGCGCCGGACCGCTTGCCAATGCTAGCCTTGCTCAAAAGCGCGTCGGCCTCGCTCTTTTTGCGGAGTAGGAACTCGGGGTCTTCTTGGCCGTACTTGTTGTCATTGTGTTTTGTGTCGGTGAACTGGGTGATGAGGGAGTCGTCCTTGGACTCGACGTGCTCGGGGAGGAAGCGATGTGACCAGATGCTGGTTCCGTCGTCGTCGTCGTCGTCGCTGCCGTCGAGTGAGTCAAGGTCGTCGTCCTCGTTGTCCTCGTGTGGGGCTTGGGCTTTGATTGTTGGCGTGGGTGTAGAAGATTTCGCCGTTGATGGCGCACTAGATGCAGATGACGCGAGTTTCGACGTGAACTTGTTCAGCAAAGACAGCGTTTGAGACTCTCGTTTAGAAGCGTCTTTCCTGCGTGGAAGGTTTTGTTTTGACAGGTATGCTTCGCGTTCCTGCTCAACGACCGAAAGTTTGGACTTGATGGGTTCTATTTTGGCCGGCTCTGTCTGGTTCTTCAACGAGGCCTTTAACCGCTCGTACTCTGAGTCCAGCTCAGCTGCAGTTTTGGGATGAGCTGCTTGTTCTTCCTTAGCAGGTGCTTCAGACTGGATTGGAGGTTGTGATTCGACCTCCGGTGCTGCGGGTGCTGGTTTTGCTACTGGCCTTGGTGCTGGTTTCTCGACCTTTGCACCTGGTGCTTTTGTCTCTTTACTCTCAAGAGCCAGTGACTTGTCGTTCATTGTTTCGTGGGCTGATTTCATTTTGAAGCGTTTCTTGGCCGGCTTGTTTAGTTGTATTCCCTCGTCCTCTTCTGCATCCTCGTCGTCGTCATACGAAACGCGCACTTTTGCCTTTTTCGCCCGTTTCTTAAACACGGGTTTTGCTTCCTCTGTCGCGTCCTTTGTCGCTGACTTGTACACCAGGTCGTCAAAGTATGACTCGAGGATTTTGGCGCTCTTGATCACTGTTGGGTACATTGGCGTTTCTCCGTCTTCCAGCATTTCACTGTCCAGCTCGATTTTTGCCAAATTGTATATGGAGTCTCCGACTATTTTTCCAAAAACCGTGCTTTTGCCATTGAGTGCTTGTGTCTGAGGACCGTTGCCCAGTGTGATGATGAACTGGCTGCCGTTCGAGTTCTTCTTGCCGCTCATGTTTGCCGTTCCCAGGATACCTCTTGGCCTCGACGTGAATTTCAATCGAGTGTGTATTTCATCTGCAAAAAACGCGTCCGTCGAATTGTCTCTGTACCCGCTTCCTGCTTGTGCGACAAACCCTTTGGCGATGCGATGAAACGTCTTGCCGTCGTAGTAACCCTCAGCACAGCGCTGTAAGAAATTGCGCGAAGCTAGTGGCGTCTCTTTAGCCCATAGCTCAAATTCAAGAGGGCCTTTTGATGTTTCCAATATCACGCGAGCTGTTGTCGCGGGTTCTAAAGAAGTTGCCATTTTGTGCAAGTTGGATGTGAGGGACAGAAAAAGTTTACTGCAGGTTGGGATCAATCAATAGAACTACGTGATCAGCCGCACAGTTAGAAATACCAGGACCAGCGAGAGGATGTTGTAGTATTTACTTTATATTTACAAGAATCGAAGATTCCTTAGCTTGGTATTGCAAAGACTGTGTACCTTACTTGTCGCGTAAACAGTTGTTTTTGAGCGCGCGGTTAAAAGTCAATCGACATGCCTCCATCCAAGTAGCACTTTCAAAACAACAACCTGTATAACTATACTACTGGCATTCCTATATATAGAAGAGCTTGCATGGGTATCTAAGTGACCTTTTATTCTTCTTGCGCGCCATCTGTGCTTTTGTTTTGGCTGGCAAGCTGCTGCCTGTCTTGTCCAGTATCCCATTACCTAATAAAAACATTGTTATTACAAATGATTACTAATATAATAATTCTTACTAATTAAAATAGCCGAGCAATGAAAAATGGCTGATTAAAAAATCCAAGCAAAAATAATCAGGGCAAGGGCAGCGTCACTGGAATCGCTTTTACTTTTAAACGCCTTCTCATTCGCCAGATTCCGTTCCAGCGCGCTTCCAAGTAGGCACTGAAGGAAAAAAAAAAAAAAAAACTTACCCTTTTTTTCCCTCCCTTCTCTTTTCTCCAAGACCTGCTTTTCAATAGAACCAGCGTTTCTTGTCCTTGTCCCTCGTATCATCTTCAATCACCGCCTTTGGAGGGATTTGAGCGAATCGAAAAGAAATACACCAAGATGCTAGCTTCACGAAACTTGGGGGCCTCTTGCCGGGCCTCGCTGAAAACAACTTCACAACACATTGCATTTGCATCATCACAACTTAATGCTTCCCGGAGGCTATTTGCGACTGCCCAGGAAAGCACTCCTCGTAGATACGGCGGCTTGAAGGATCAGGACAGAATTTTCCAAAACGTTTACGGCACCTACGGCCGCGACCTCAAGTCTGCCCAGCGCATGGGTGACTGGCACAAGACTAAGGAGATCGTGCTCAAGGGCCACGAGTGGATCATTGACGAGATGAAGAAGTCTGGTCTCCGTGGCCGTGGTGGCGCTGGTTTCCCCTCTGGTCTCAAGTGGTCCTTCATGAACCCTCCTGGATGGGAGAAGAACGAGGGCCCCAGATACCTTGTTGTCAACGCCGATGAGGGTGAACCCGGTACCTGCAAGGACAGAGAAATCATTCGCAAGGACCCCCACAAGCTCGTTGAGGGATGCCTGCTCGCTGGCCGTGGTATGAACGCCACTGCTGCCTACATTTACATTCGTGGTGAATTCTACAACGAAACTGTCATTCTCCAGGAGGCTATTGATGAGGCCTACGCTGCTGGTCTCATTGGCAAGAACGCCTGTGGTTCCGGCTACGACTTTGACGTCTACATTCACAGAGGTATGGGAGCCTACATTTGCGGTGAGGAGACTGCTCTCATTGAGTCCATCGAGGGCAAGGCCGGCAAGCCTAGATTGAAGCCCCCATTCCCCGCCGGTGTCGGTCTCTTTGGCCGTCCCACCACCGTTACCAACGTCGAGACCGTTGCTGTCGCCCCCACCATTCTTAGACGTGGTGGTGAGTGGTTCGCTGGCTTTGGCCGTGAGCGTAACCAGGGTACCAAGCTCTTTTGCATTTCCGGTCACGTCAACGAGCCCTGCACCGTTGAGGAGGAGATGTCTATTCCTCTCCGTGAGCTGTTAGAGAAGCACTGTGGTGGTGTTCGTGGTGGCTGGGACAACCTGCTTGGTGTCATTCCCGGTGGTTCTTCCGTTCCCATCATGACCAAGGACGTTTGTAACGACGTTCTCATGGACTTTGACGCCCTCAAGGATGTTGGTTCTGGTCTCGGTACCGCTGCCGTCATTGTCATGGACAAGTCCACCGACATTGTCCGTGCCATTCAGCGCTTTTCTTACTTTTACAAGCACGAGTCCTGTGGACAGTGCACTCCTTGCAGAGAGGGAACCACTTGGTTGCTCAAGATCATGGACCGTTTCCGTGCCGGCCAGGGTAACCAGCGCGAGATTGACATGCTCTGGGAGCTGACCAAGGAGATTGAGGGTCACACTATTTGCGCTCTTGGTGATGCTGCTGCCTGGCCCATTCAGGGTATGATTAGAGCTTTCCGCCCCGAGCTTGAGGAGCGTCTGAGAAAGTTCAACGAGGAGGTCCACGCCGTGTCTGTTGGTGGTTGGACCCCTGGTGCTGGTATTGCTGGAGGAAAGGTTGTTGGTGGCAATGTCCCTGGCAGCCATTAAGCATTTGAAAATCAAACGTTTACGAGATAATAAAACAAGTCCATAATTTAAAAAAAAGAAAAAAAAAATTGTAAAAAAGGAAAGCAATACATAATATTAGATATTTGATATTTCACTTACCCACAACATCGTTTTCGCACTCAACACCTTCACATGTAACACCGCAACACACATTATTTCAACAGACACTTTAACATAGCTCACATTTCGCTCTTGGGGGCCTGGTAGTTCTTATCTTCCTCTGAGTACATTCTCGTGAATTTGGGGAGCTCGTTGTCTGAGTAGTCTGTGTCTGAATACTGCCCAACACTGTGGCTGGACAAAATCTCAGACCCAACACTAGAAACGGATCCCGGCCTGCGAGTAGGGGTCGCCATGTTTGCCAATGGATCAAAGTAGCGATTATTGAGAGATTGCAATTTTCTGCTGGACTGTGTGACTTTCCAAACACCTTCGTGAAAGTAAGGACGGTGGAAGAGAACCTTATCCTTTTGCAAGGATTCGAGAAACTCTTTGACCTCCTTCTTGGGAATCACCAGTTCTTGTGCAATCTGGCTATTGAAAGACTCGTCTTGTTTTATCTCATCTTTTTCCAAGATAAAGTTGAGAATCTTTCTCCGCTTGACCATGGCCAGCGACTCTTCAAGAGCCGTTGGATCATCTTCGTAAAGACACTTGTAGCAGAAATGAAAGTTAGAGATTCTCGAATCCTCAGAGTCTTTGTATCCGTAACATTTGCAATGCACCCAGCGCTGGCATTTCTCGCATTCCATCTGGTAGGTTAGTAAATGCACATTGTGTAATAAGAGTATAGTTACGCTGTCCAAATTTTCAGGTTTGGCTCCGCAGTCACAGTCTCCATCTTGTTGTAGTTGTTTCTGGCGGGTGTTTTTCTTTGCTGCAATTGTGACCTTTGCAGGTTGAGTGGCACAGACTTCCTCCTGCGTTTGTGTTGCAAACTAATCTTGTTAGTTAAAAAAAATTGTCTTTGGTAAACTCACCATATCCTTCAAATCTCCATTCAAGTCGCCTTCTTCTTGTATGGTGACTGTGCGCTGCTTTTTAATAGATTCTCCGCGAGTGGTAGCTTTGCGCTTAAGCGCCGGCAGTGGCAGCTTCTGAGTGGGCTCTAAACTGGCAATTTCAGGCTGTTCTTTGGGTTGCAAGCTCTCCAGGATATGGTCAAACCCCTTGGTGTCTTTTCTTCGGTCTTCAGGAACCATGATCTTGAGGGAAATCCTTGCTTTATTAGTAAAAGCATCAACAATTCATTATATGACTTACCTGTGAAACCCGACTTCCAAAACGCCTGGGGAAATGATTTTCTTGCCTACCTTAAGCTCTTTCAGGATTGCTGAGGCTTCAGAGCTGCAATCGCGAAAGTACGGCGGTTGGTAATAGGTAGGACAGTCTTCAGTGTATGTGAGTCTCATTGAGAGAAACCCATTTGCTACTCGCGTCAGTACAGGTCACGCAAAATGCTATAATAAAGTCTCAAAAAATCTCACGAGCCAAGCTTCCCAGTCTTTGGGTTGCAACAATGAATTGTCGAATCATGTATTGTAGATTTTTTCGTGCGTCTAAAATAAATGAACGTTTGTTGTTAGATATCGGCAAGGGTCTTTTCTTTTTTCTGCTTACCTTCATAGGAATCAACAATAGCCTCAGCCTTACCACCGTTGGGGCTGTTGACATTCAAGTTGAGAGTAACTTTGCGTTTGTCAGCAGAGTACATGAGGGAGAAAATATAGGTCTCGACAGCCTCGGTGGGGTTGTTTTCGTCCATATAGATGGAGAATACGACGGTTTGAAGGAACTTGTGGTCCAAAGCGTCAAAAATTCCTTCATTCTGAGAAAGTTAGCAAGCAATGCAAGAAAAAATTCCATTAGCTAAACTTGCAATCCAAGCATTGAGGGTATCCCCGGACTCTGAAACGCCGTGTTTGAGTCGCTTGATTCGGACAAGACTAGCCTTTTGCTGGCCATTGCTTTGCGGGACTAAAAAGGCATCGTCTGTAAAGTGGTCGTCGGAGAGAAGGCCACGCAGAAAAGCTAGACACCCAAACGCGGCAGTGAAAAAGTTTCTCACAAGTTTAATCGAAGTAGTTTCAGTTAGTTTAATTGAATTCAGAGATTGCGAAGAGGTCTCCATGGTGGTGCTGGATCTCAGACGAGACAGTTCGTCGTGACGAAGATGAAGCCCGTTTTTAGCCATTATTGTCGGGGTATTGTGTCTGAACAGACGTGTAGGAGGTTATTCAAGTAGATGGGAAGGGAAATAAAAGTGGATTTGCCTACAAAAATTGGTGCGATTATATTCATTACACTAGTCGTGTTGTGGTTTTTTAAAACCAAGCCATTTTTGTTTCTTTCCTCAGGCCTTGTATGGGAGATAAATGTTGCACATATAAATCAATACTGGATACCTGGCTTGCCACGTCCAAGAAACTACAGCAAAGTCCCTGTCGGTAATGATCCAGACCCAAAGTATTGTATATAGTCCCTCCAACCATTTTGTGAACTGAGCTCGTAAGTAGTATGGAGTCTGCTTTAGTCTGCTTTAGCCTGCTTTAGCCTGCTTTAGCTGGGTTCTGGACTTTTTGCTTCCCAAGACCGTGGCATCACAAATCCATTTAATCACGTGACTTTCATAAACTTGTTGGCATGGCAACTTAGACTGTGCTGAAATGTTTGCCACCAAGATAAATATCACAGCACTGCTTACATTATAATTTGTAATCAATTGCTGCTTGAATACGCATGCATGTATCAGCAGCTACCTAATCATTAGTCAGCAAACCCGTGGTTGCGTAAGAACCTTAAACGCCCCAATATGCGCCTGTCTGTGCTTTTGCCCATAGTTGACGTTTTTAATTTTTGGTTTTTTGCTGTAACACTGCTTGCCCTTTTTTCTATTCCCCCTCCTCCTCTTTTTTTTTTTTTTTTTTTTTTTTTTTTTTTTTTTTTTTTTTTTTTTTTTTTATTTTTTTTTTTTTTTTTTTTTTTTTTTTTATTTTTTTTTTTTTACTTTATTTTTCAGATACTTGTTTTTTTTTTTCCTCCCCACCACCCGCGACTGCTTTTCCTGCCCTCAACAACTACCACCGACGCTATCTCGAAACTACACTCCACCCGCGCCATACTCTCGCCGTTGTCGTGGTCTCAGTTGTGCCCTTAAGTCACAGACCGCGCCACCTGTTTTAAATTTTCCCTCCAAAACTACTTTAGCGCATTTTAAAAACTTTTATCCGGACAATTATACGACCTTTTTTACGCGTCGCCACTCTACATTTTCGACTTTTGCTTCTCTCGTCGATTTTATAAAATCTTTCTCTCTGTTTCAAAGAGCTTAGACGCCACCATTTAATTATTCTACGCGCCTGAATCTTTGTACACGACCCTTTTTTTTTTAAAAAAAAAAAAAAAAAAAAAACGCGACTCACGGCATGATACAGCGCAAGCCCTTCATGCCTACATTCTCTCTAGATCCAGAACCCTCTTCGGACCCCGCCGCCAACCAGGCGACTTCCCTAATGTCTTCCCTTTCGTTAAACAACAACGGCTCTGCTGACCCTGCTCGGCGGTCGGGCCAGCCGCAAGGCCCACCAGGCTACAACCGGCCCAACACCCAAGGCGACGTGACGAACCAACAACAACAACAACAGCAGCAGCAGCCACAGCAACAACAACAACAACAACAACAACAACACCAACAACAGCCATCGTTTGTTGGACTACCTCCACCTCAACCGGAAAGTACAGATCTCTCGTCGCCTCCTGCCAACGGCCACCCTAGATCTGGCTCGTCTTTCTTTCCGTCTGCCAACTTTCCCTTCTCCCACGGTACCATTAATAGCATTCCTCATACATCTGCATCCTCGAACAGCATCACCTCCAGCTTACCGCAACCCAGCTTTGCAAAGAGCTCTAGCATCCCCAGCATTCCCACCAGTCAGCAAGGCCCCGCTAATGGCATGTCCAACTTTTTCCCCAACAGCTCTGATGAACCCTCCAACCTCACACCACTGCGCATTTCAAACCTCCCCAGAGACATCAAGGAGCAAGAATTCAACGTCTTGTTCACCTTCGCCCCGGAGTTTGTTTATTCCGAAATTCAAAAGTCTCAGTCCATTGCCGAGGATGGCCTACCGACATCGGTGGTGGGTATTGGTTACTTCAAGAGTTTGCCTGCTGCTGCCAACGCCATGACAGTTTTGACGTCAAATCCTCTTGTTTTTGCCCCTAAGGACGCGATTTCTCAATCTACAAACGCCTCAACCTCCCCTTATGCCATTAAATGCGAAATTGCCTACAACCATTACCCAGACTCTGGCCGAATGCCTGGCTTTGCTAGTCAACTCCCTCAGCAATCTTCTTCACAAAACGGACCTTTCAAATCTTCTCGATTCATTTTCCCTAATGCTTCGAACCCTGCAAGTGGGTTGCCAAATTCCCAGCTGGACGGTGCGTCTTCTAATTTCTCCGACATGTACTCTGACAATAGTCTGAACACTGGTCTCAACAATGGCGTATTTTCTCCCACTACTGGAGGTAGCCATTTCCCCGGAATGTCCGACTCTGACCACATCACTCGTATGACTGGAAAATCGCTGTTACTTGAATCCCAAGGCAAAGAGGACGAGGAGTACAATGACCTTGTTAAGGACCCCATGGGCTGGCTCTCTAGAAACGATTCGGGGTACCCCTCTGGAACGAGTTCAGGACCTGTAGGATCTGGTGCTTACCCGCTATTGCAGAACCAGGCCGTGGCAGGTCCATCGTCCAACTCACAGATTCGACCACCTCGCAACCAACCACAACCTCCCCATAATGCTTCCAAGTCTCAACAACCCCACCAGAGCAATTCAAGAGGTCAGTCACCACCTTCGTCTGGAAGCAGCTCGACTTCTCTCAACACTGCTGCGGGCCACGCCAACAAGCCATTGAGCCGGCCATCATTTGGCGTGTCTGGTCTCAATCAGGGGCAGCCCAACAATGGCGGCGCCTCCTTGGTTAATGCATGGGCAGACAAGCGGCGCAACTCGAGTGCTCGCAACTACCCTCCACCTGCCGACGGAAGTAAAGTGGCTCCATTTTCACCAACAAACAATGGTGGTGCCCCTATCCACACTCTCCAGTCTAGTGGTCGTGTCTTGCCCCCCGCCAACCCTGCAGACCAGAATCCACCGTGCAACACCCTCTATGTGGGCAACCTCCCGCCAGATACCAGCGAGGAGGAGCTCAAGGAGCTTTTTTCGTCTCGCCGCGGGTACAAGCGCCTCTTGTACCGCACCAAGGCCAACGGGCCCATGTGCTTTGTCGAGTTTGAGGACGTTTCTTATGCCACCCGGGCTCTTGAAGAATTGTACGGTTTCGGTCTCTCGAACAGCGTCAAGGGCGGTATCCGGTTGTCGTTTTCCAAGAACCCGCTCGGAGTCCGGTCGCAGACCAACAATGGCAGTGGCGCCGGTGGCAATGGCGGCAGTAGCAACCCGAACGGGGCCAACTCCGCCAATGCCGGTGGACCTGGTGCTAATGCCAACTCGGGCAACAATCCTACCCGTGTAGGTGGTGGCTCGCAACCGCTCCCGCCTGCCGGGTATGCCAACACCGCTCGGGGATACAATGACGCTGCTGCTCAACAGTCACCACAGCAGCAGCAACAACAGCAGTCACAGCCTGGGTACATGAACAATCAGGCCGGTAGTGCCCCCTCCCAGAACAATTAATAAGAACAAAAGTACAACAAGTGGGTGTTTTTGGTGTTGATTTTTTTCTCTTTTTCGATTTGAATTTTTTTGCCTTGAGGGATTGAACACAAAAGTCTGATTGTTTCTTTCTCATTGATTACATGTTGTTTTTTCTCTTTCTTTTCTTCTTTTCTATTCATTTGAGTTGTTAGTCGTTGTTGCTGTTTCTTTTTCTTTCTTCTCTTCTTGTTCGATTTATAAGTATAAGTCTTTTTATTCACTTTTTGCTATTTCATTTGAAATTTACTAGATCAATTGTAATGTCGATATGGCCAAAATGTGAAGTCTCTTGGCGCCTTTACAATGTCATGCCTCGTAGTGTAGCCGGAGTACTTGCAATGAACTTTGAGTAAGTACAGCCACTTCTATATACGGCTCGCTCAGCACAGAGCAGTTAAAACTTGGTCATCATCATCGTTATTTAGTTATCTTCGTACATCAACACCTTTACAGGCTTTGTATTTGTAGGTTGCAGTCTTTTTAAATCTTCTGGTCAAGACCCAAGGGCTTGAGGGCCTCTGTGACCTTGGCATGGATCTCCTTGACCTTCTCCTTGCCCTCCGCGCTCTGAGGCCAGCCGACACCCAGACCGGACTCCTTATCCAACTTGGGGATCAAATGGAAATGGACGTGGTCGACCTCCTGGTGCGCAATGCGGCCATTGTTTTGCAGCACGTTGTATCCGCTGCCTTGCTCGCTGTCAATGTTGAGGTCGAGGGCAATGGCGAGGCGCTTGGCAATCGGCAGGATCTCTGCGAGGTGCTCGTCGGGGATGTTGTGGAGCTTGGCGCCGTGGTACTTGGGGATGACGAGGGCGTGGCCGGGCGCAGTGGGGCCAATGTCCATGAAGGCAAGCGTCTTGGGGGTGTCAAAGAGCTTGAGCGAGGGGATTTCACCTGTTTGACAAGGTTGTTTAGTGACTTTAAGGAATTGTCCAGGTGCGGTTCTCTACATACCCTTGATGATTTTGCAAAAGATACAGGAGGCGGAAGAAGACATCGCGAGCAATTGAGTTGTTGTTTAATACTGGAAGGTTTGGAAAAAGAGAAGCAAGAATTCGAGAAATTCGAGTAATACATGGGGAGACTCGTCAGAACTGGGTAAGGTTTTGAGATCCATCGCGAAGCGCACATGTTTTCGAGCATTCAATCAATCTATAATGAGGGTTTGTATTATTATTAGTGAGATTACATAACAAAAGTGATTAGAGAGAAATAATAAGAAAGTCGTTAATGCCATTATGAGTTGATCCAGCTGGTGACTTGGCGCGCGCCTATCCTGCTCACGAACTTGAGGCTCTGGGCGCCCATGGGGAAATAGCTGACGGTGTACCAAATCGCGGCCAGAACCTGCACAACGGCGGCGAGGATCGTGAGAATGGTGCTCTTAAGACCAATGCTAAACACTAGCGTCATGATGATTGATCCAAAGTATGCGACGGTAAAGGGTAGTCTTGCTGGGGACACGAGGTGGACCAGGTAGTTGAGCGGGCCTTGCAAGACGCCAAAGGAGATGATGAACAGCACACTACCCAGTGTCCACAGAACGGCAAACTTGCGCGGTTTAAGGGCCAGCAAGGGCAAAATCGCAAAGCAGAGCGCAAAGCAAGCGGCGGCGCCGAGCAAGCAGACACCAAACACAAGGAGGCGGTCCCATCTGCTCAGCGTGAACCAGCTGGGCTCCTCCACGTCCTGTGGCGGCACCTGCACCCCCGACGACGACGTCGAAGCGCCTGGCTCAGTAACGGGCAAAGACACATAGCTGTTGTTCGCAAACGGGTTCCAGCTGCTCACGCGGTCCATGAACCCGCCGTTGGTTGTGTTGTTGGCGACCCCCAGTCCGCCCGAGGACGAGGACGCGGTCTGTGTGGACCCACGCCACGAGTTGAGCTGCGCCTTGAACGCTTGTTCGAACGTGCCCGACATGTTTGCAATAAAAAGGTCGCTCTAATGAATAAATAGACTGGATCGCAAGGCCCTAGGAAGGATGCAAGAAGAAGGGAAAAGAGGCGAAAGAGGCGAATTGGCGAGAGGAAAGAGATTTGGACCGGTGGAAGAATGCGAACACCTGGTGTATTGGCAAAAGTTTCACTTACGCGCGTAGCATAGCTGTGTTAGGTCATGTGACACCATATACAAAATAATAAGCTAGATACGCATATGTCAATGGGCCACGCGCGTTTCATGATCCCATGGGCCCCCATTTTTTTCTACTCTTTTTTTGTCTGATTCCAGCTGGTTTTGAAAAAGATTTGGCAGGCAAAGGATCAAGTCGGTTTCTGTTTGTTTGTTGCCAGCGTTTGTGCTGTGAAAATGGGCGTTGAGGTCTGTTGCGTTAATGCTTACAATCAATGGTGAACCGGCGACTAGCACCATGGCACTCGAGTCTAGTCGCAGATACCTTGCAGAAACAGGATGGGCACATCGTGTACACCATATAGCCACATTGGACGAGAGCGAGACGACCTTTTCAAGCCTGAAACACAGCAAGCAGCTTCATCCATGGACTGGCCGCCACACGTTTTGGTGGGTCAAACTCGTCTCGGAAGCGCGACCTGGTCACTGGAACACTCCTTAACAACGGACAGTGACTGTCCAACTGCTTCTAGTAGTGTACTTTTGCTTAACTACGGATCCAGCAGTGCGCTCGCGTCGTTTTGTCTCACGAATGGGGCTGGATGGCCCGCGCAGTCGTCTCTCTCGACTGTGAATTCCTCCCTCCCAGCCCCCGCAACAATAAAAGTCCCAGACCTGCCCGAGAAACGCTCTTCTTGAACCGCTTTCACTACCAATTCTCAAGCCATCTGCTTCAAGAAAAGACTGCTTGGCTTATACCGTTTTGCTTCTTAGCTTGTGTTTTTAAACATTGTGCTTGTTCTGCTCTTGTTTGCTTGTTCTTTTCTTCCAAACCACCACTTAACTTAATCTCCTGACTCAGCCCTTACACGCCCCCACCAACCAACGCCTACACCACCTGCCCCAAGAGTAGCCAGCGACTCCAAGGGGTTGATATAGACAAAAGTCACCATGGCTGCGAACTCTTCAAGATCTAACGACCAGCCTGACAACACGTCAGGCACCAACTTTCTGTCGCGCGACGTCCTGACGCGCGGATTTAATTCCTTTGACGACAACAACCTCTCTGGATACATGATTGACGAGAAAGAACTGCTTGACCTAGATGGCCTCAATTCGCCCGATATCAATGCGTCTGGCAGTGGCATTACTGGAAGAGACGCGGACATTCCTGTTCACCAGTCCTTGGACAACTTCTCGACAACGCCGTCACAGCCGATAATGTCTCCAAACAACCGTAACAGCAGTCTTTACGCGAATAACAATAGCAGCAATAACAACAACCTCATGCCTTATGGAAATACTCCGCCCATTCCCACGTCTACTTCTCCCTTTGACGAGTTCATGATTGGCAAAAATGTAAAGCAAGCCATGTTTCAACGTCGTCAGCAACAGCAGCAGCAGCAGCAACACAAGCAGCAGCCGTCTCAAGGCTCTAATGTGTATTCTCCCTCCCAAGTACTCTCTGAGTACGGTATGACTCAAATGGCTCCGTCTCCTTCTTCAGACTTGAGGTCCAACTTTTCTCCCCCACACGCCGTGCGCTTTTTGCAGGAAAATGGTATTCACGGCAACGCGTCGGCCTCGGGTTTAGGGACTTCTCCGGCATCAGTGGGCTCTATTGGGTCATTGGGCTCGTCGTACGCTAGTCCCCCTACCAAGTCAAAGGGCGGTGTGAGCGGATCTTTAGAGGACAAGCAGCACCAAATGCTGGCAGAGCGTCGCAGAAGACGACGAGAGTCCCATAATGCTGTTGAACGAAGACGGCGCGACAACATTAACGAAAAGATTCAAGAGCTGGCAACACTCGTGCCGGATAGCTTGCTTTATAACGCTGACGGTACTACGACCACTGCTCAGGCTTCCATTCTCACAAAGGACGGCAAGCCCAATAAAGGCACCATCCTTTCGCGGAGCGTGGACTACATTAGACACCTGCAAATAGTCATTGACGACCAGAACCGCAAGGAGCTTGAAATGCAGGATATGATCCAGTCGCTGCAACATCAGCTGGGTGTCGAAGTGACGCAGTTTGAGCACACCTCTGCCGAGCTCGCCTTGGCAAGATTCCGCGGCACGGGATACCCAGACACCATCGCCGAAGAGGATGCGCTGCTGTCGCCTGAGGGTCTCGACACCAACACTTACTTGAACACAAATGAACTGAGCAACGCCACCTACACACCTGAGCAGGACATTTACTCGCCCCCAAACTAATGCGACGCTTGATGTCAACTCTTATTTAATGCTTCCTTTTTCTTTTTTTGCTTGTTTGTCTAAACTCTCCTAGGTTTTTTCTTCGTTTTCTTTTTCTTTCTTAGTTTGATGAAATATATATTACAATCTTTTATTTACACTCATGGACATGACAAATATAATTCAGTATGGGGTTTTAGTAGAGATCTGGCATTCTCAGCAGGTCACGCTTCTTGTTCTCAGCCAACTCTCTGAGCTTGGCCATGACCTCCGACTGCTCCCACTTTTCTGGGCACTTCTTCTGCTCCGACCGCGTCGCCCAGTAGTAAATGTCCCAGTCCTGCTCATCCAGCAACTTGTCGTACTCCTCCATCTGCGCCACTGTCATCGTCTTGAGGTACTTTTCGGCGAATCGCGACAGTAGCAGGTCGGTCTCAAGGATACCGCGCTTGCGGCTCTGGTAAAGCAGGCGTGCACGCTTGACCTCGGGCTCCTCGCCCACGCGTGGCAAAGGCTCGATCTTGAGCTCGATGGGGTTAGAACCCTCGCTGGCATAAGTGCGACGGGCAAACGCAGTGTTGAAACAGCTGGAGCGGAGAGCTGCGCTGCGAGTAAAAGCGACTGATCTGAGCATCGTGTATCGGTGTATGTTGTGTATCGAGGAATGCTCTTCTGTTCAAGAAAGTTTCGAAGATTCTGGGGAAGAAGAAGCAACTAAGACTCTTTGCTTCCTCTCTCCAAATTTTACATCACGTGATTTAACTTGAGATGGGTAATTGATGGTGGTGTTGTTGCCATGGCAACAAGGTTTTGTGTATAAGTCGCCAATTTTGAATTTACGCGACTCTCGAAAAATCCAACCTTCAACAAGTCAAACATCCACCGGCCACCATGTACAGAACGCCAGGAATGCCTGCGAACGACCGTAGGGGTATGCTGAAATATAAGAAGATCTATGAGAGTTACTAACTTATCCAGCTCAACCGCAGTACAATGATATATTCCCTTTACTCGACTTCAAGGAGATCTCGGTCTGTTTACAAGGATGCGACTTCACGGCGAGCGAGGAGCTGCTGAATCGACCTACAACACAGTACATTCAGTCGCTATTTGAGCAGATTTTAGACTCCTTTTTGGGCATTTCGACGCACAACTTGGGACCAGCTTTGGCCGCGGCCGCTGAGACTGCGGGCGTGAATCAAAGTACTGTTGAGTTTGGCGGGAGCAAAACGGACAACCAAGCCGACGCGCGCATGACGCTCGTGTTGCAACGCAGCATTCATCGGTTCATGGTCGACTGTGGCATTGACGACTTCAGCATTATGGACATTGTTAAGCCAGAACCTCAACGGTTGCGCAGACTCTTGTCCGCAGTTGTGAACTTTGCGCGGTTCAGAGAAGAGCACATGGGCGACTGTGAAGACTTGGTTCAACAAAGCGAGCAAAACGCCGAAAACTTCCGTACGCTAATGACGGAGCACGATGAGCTGTCAAACAAAGTAGCTGAGTTGGAGCGAGAAAGCGCAAACAGTCAAGACCGAATGAAGGAAATGGAGGCTCATAACAGCACTGTCGAAGCCGAGCTGCGACAACTTAAAAAGGTTCAGGAGCAGCTTACTCTGGAGCACGGCGCATACAAGCAAGAAAAGGCACGACTAGTGGGTAAACTCGAAGACCAGAGTTTCCTTATCGTTGAAGGGCGCAAGGAGAACGACAAGCTGCGACCATACGTTGTAGAGAGCCCTGAAATGTTGCATAAAATCAACAACGACATGAGCGCGTCATTAGCCAACGACAAGGCAGCATTGGATGCCGCTGAGCACAGGGCAAGAGCACTCGAAGTCAGTATAGAGAGTTTCCGCAGCATTGAGGCCGACGTGCGCAAATGCATCAAGGTAGTAGAGGAGTGCGAGGTCGAGCTGCAGCGCGAAGACGAGGCCATGAAGAAGCTCATGCGACTACAAGAGCTCTACGAACAACGCAAACTGGACTCCCAAGAGCTAGACCGCCGCATTCAGCAACTGGAACGACAGGTGGTTTCGGCCGAGGAGCGCATCGAGCGTGCACGCACGCAAGCCGACCAGAAGCGCAAGGTGGCCCAGCAAAAGATGAGCGAGTTGCGCGACACGTTTGCCACGCTGCAGGCAGAGCGCAGCGTGCACGACCAGGATATGGACAAGAAGCGGTCGTACATTGCGGTGACGGAGCAGAAGATGGCCGACCTGCGGCAGGAGCTCGAGAACGAGATGCGTGCGGTGAGCTCGGAGTCCGAAAAGCTGCAGGCGCACATCAATGTGTACCTGAACGACATGGAGCAGCGCGTGTCTGTAGCCGCTGTGTAGACCTTGTCTGCTCTGCATTACTCTTGTTACGACGTCACGATTTTATTTATTACTGTACTTTTTATCTTTTTCCCTGTATAACCGTTCAATCCATGATTAACTGTCTTATCAAAGATTTTGTCCTGTGCAGGGCCTCATGGAGCACGCAGGTCAGCGCGACGATTGTGTCTCCCAGCGCGGATTGTCGCGCGGTTTCTACAACGGGACAGACAAAGATGCTTCAGCCGTGTTTGGTGCGTCCAAGCGCGGCCAACAAAGCGCGCCACGCCCACCACCGCACCGCTCCGGACGTATCGGTTTCTTTATTGAACCAGCTGGGGCCAGGCTGCGGGAAACGGTGCGCGCGTGGGTGGCTGCATTAGCTGGTGCTAAAAACTAAAAAAAGGTGCGTTGGCTGAGGATTTGGTGCTACGGCCTTGTCATCCTCCATCTCCAAGCGTACCCAAGTCAGAAAATTTTGATTATTTCTCTTCTTCACTTCTAGCTAAACCTCGAAATCCTGTAGTACGCTGCTTTTTTAATATTTACATGCTCGTGCGTCCTGGAAAAGCGTCAAGGCGTACTGCTCGTTCATTCTGAATCAAACCGCCGCTTTCGCTATATTCCATTCCTATCTCAGGCGAACAAGATCCATCCAGGTCTCCAGCGAGACCCCACCGAACTTCGACTCGGGCCCAGCAACTTTTCCACTCACGCAAGCAACAAACGCTAATCTAGTTTTTAATTCTTTTGACGGATTTTCTTCATGTCGTCGTCTTCGGTAGACTCGCTGCTGCTTTTCCCAGGTGCAGCGTCGTCGCAGCCGGCGTTTGTCTCAGACCTGCCGGCGTTAGCCGTCAAGCCCTCCCGCGACAGCAATGATTCTGCGTGGGTGTCGACAAGTGAAGGCTCCGACCGGTCCAACTCAGGCAGCCTGTTGGCAGGAGTAGACCGGCCGGACTTTCAGGACGTTCTCGCCACAAGCAATGTGAGACATTCCGCGCCGATGCTTCTGGCAAAGCCCATCGCCATTGTCCCCCGCCCAAATGACGACGAGTCTCGCAGACACAGCTTCGGCCTGACACAAAACTCCACTGGGTTCCGCAATACTGTACGAGATTTCAGCGGCTCCCGGACGGCCTTTCCTTTAAATAACACTGCCTTAGCCGCCACTGATTTCTCCTACCGTCCACAAGCCCACACTTTTTCAAACGGGTCCCTGCTCAACCACTCTGGCAACCTCGACCCCAGCATATTCCACAACGTCGATGACGACACCGAGGCAGAAGAAGCAGACGACGAGCGGGACCAGCCGGTATCAGCAACAGTAGCAGCAGCAGCAGCAGCAGCAGCAGCAGCAGCAGCACGGAGAGGACTCAGTTTTTCAGATACAGCTTCGGACCATACGAGCTTTACAAACCTAGTCACCAGCGTCGCCGACTATTCTTCTTTTCCAGACAATCTCGATTTTTCTGCAGCATCGCCAGACCTCCCCAATCCGCTGTTCTTACGGCCTCTTCCTGTAGCGCCTTCCTACAATCCTGACCCTTCGTTGGCAGAGGTCGAAGAAGACCGGGCTAATACAGTATACTCTCCCATGCCAATGCGGCCAGGGCTCACCCCAGAGGTTTCTGCCATGGAGCAGCAGATTCCACCAAAATCCTTCCAACAACAACAGCAACAGCCACATAATGACAGCCTCCATACCCTGGCGCCTTCGTTCGAACCTAGACTTGCATCTGAGCACACATCCTCAGCACCATCGACTAATACGAAACCTACTAAACCCATAGAAAAACGTTCTGCGAGCACCACACCGACAAAACCGACACACAGCAAACGGTTTTCCTTTCTGCGCCTGATGACCAAATCCAAGACTTCCTCGGACATTGCTGAGCTCTCTGCGGGCGGCGACGACTTGACACCCACGCAGCCGAGCACAGTTATTCCGCGCGCACGCAAGTCTCTTCCCGCGACACCAGAAAGGCCCAAGCACAGCACATTTACCTCCCGAACCGGCATCGACGATACGACAACGAGTCCCAAATCGCAGCCTAAACGACTGGCGCCCACAGCAGCGCCAATCTTCATATCCCAAAAAGTGAGTATTCCATTTTATTTTTAGACCAACCCGCACGGCCGTTCGTGGTAAATTCGGGGTGGCAGGCCGGGACGAGTCTGAATTGGGTTTTTGGTCCCAAGCACAAAAGCGGGCGACGAAGCCCAACCTCGTGAATTTATCGCATCGACCCCCAAGACACAAAAAAATTTGTCGCAACGCCGAAAGACAGGAACTTCTTTTTTTTTTCTTTTCTTCTCGTTCTTGTTCTCTTCAGCTTGTACCTTTGTGTTGGTCTGGGAATGCACGTCTTTTGAAACGTCCTGCGACAGATACCTCATTTCTTTTCTGCACTAGTGCGAGAGTAAGGTCCACTAACCAAAGCTAGTCCATGACATCTACGGCCCAGACTAACAGTCTGGAAAAACTCGCCAATACAACCTCCGACACGTCGCTCCAACCGTCTGTAGACATCAAGGGTAACCAGCATGGGTTTGGAAGTCATCGCGCGCTCAAGTCAGCAACCGGGTCGGCGGCGGTCCCACCGGCGCTGAAAACGACTGAACCTTTAGCCGACAAAGTGGTTACTGAGAGCCCCAGCAGCACGGACCACCAGCAGGGCACGAGCGCAGCAATAAATCGCATGTCCATTGCCCCGAGCCTGGGGGGCAACTCGCTCATCTCGCAGTACTCGCCATTTATTGGGCAAGCGAAGGAGGTTCCCGTTGCTGTTACTTCCGAGGCCAGCGTCGCCCCGGCGCCTGCTGAAACCCAAAACCCAGCTGCTGACAACCGTTTGGCTGTGGACAAAATACGTTCCTCTACGAACGAGCTGGAGTCACTTCTGTCAGACATGAAGGCACTTCGCAAAACGTCGGGCCCATTGTCGACAGCTCCTAACTGGGTCAACGTCCCACCGTCGCCATCCTCTGCCTCTTCCGGTCAAGCAGCAGCTCGACCGGGACCGTCTCACTCTACACCGCAGCCTTCTACTACTTTCACCCCTACACCTTCTGCTACCGTCACTGCTCTCCCCAGTCAACAGCTTGCCCCAGATTCTGAGTCGCCTAGCTTGGACAGCGCCTTTGCGACCCAGCACAGGTTTCGTTTTGGTCCACCTGCCTTTGGCAAGGAGCCCAGCGCGCCCGACTCGTTTGGCCACAATACTGTATTCAATCATAGAAACCAACGGCCACCAAGTTTCCACCAAGCTGATCATGGCGCAGACCAGTTCCGGTACAGTCCGCACTTTGGTGCGCAGGTGCCGCAAAAATCGGGTTTACGCACAGAGGTACATATGCGGTCAACGTCCATGCCGGTCCGTTTTGCAGCAAATGACGATGTGATCGAAAATGCCCAGCCGAGCGACTCGACCGACTCAGAGAGTACTGCGCTGGCTCAAAGCAAAAATGCAGAGCCCTTGAGGGAGCCAGTCAATCGAGACAGCTACAATTTCCCATCACGCGAAGAAACTGGTCGCTTTGATTCAACAAAAGATCATACGTTTGAACTGCCGTCTCTGACCAGACAACCGTCTCTTGGCGAGTCTATTGCACTTGCGAGTGGGCCGCTGACAGGTCTGGAGCAGATGCCAGCGCCGCCTTTTTTGGCCAAATTCGATGGCAGGGAAAGCACCAGCAATCTGGACTCGTCAACCGAAAGCTACAAGACGGCTCAGTCCCAAACAGACGGCTCGGACGCTGAGGAGCTTCAATTGGGTACGAGCGCAGGCTCGACTGTGGGTATTGCGTCTTCAAGTCCCACAACGCCCGCAAATACCTACCAACGAAGTGTGTCGTCCCCTGGCCAGTCCACCACCACACCTACTGGGTACCGCCGGGGAACGCCGTTCACAGACCTAACCGAGTTCAACCCCAATCTGCCTCAACTTCATAGCACCACCTCTTCAGTCTCTGGTCCTTCTTTGCTTTCGCCGGCAGCTGTTATTGCTACACGTGAAAACAAGTCAACTACCTCTACGCCAACTCCAAGACAGGGACACCACCGCACCGTGTCATCTCCTCTCTTGTCACACATGCCCTTACCTCCACCCAGCATATCAGGCTCGTCGTTACGTGACTCTGTCATTTCTCTGGGCCACAACCCACAGAGGTCTTTTGACAGCAGCGTGAGTGACAATAGCCGATTTGGTGACGAGGGTACATTGCGACCGGGTCAAGCCCTCGGTGACATCTCTGAAAATCAAGAACCGTCGCCGCAAAATGCACGGCTGTCTGAGGCCAGTGGGACGCTGTCCAACGAGTCAGACACTATTGCCTTTGGCCCCAGGTTTCCAAGCGGAAGCAGTGGTCGTGGCGATTTACCAGTGGTCACTGAAGTTGGTCCCATGTCTACCACTGCCAGTACCATTACTGCGGCTGCTACGGCTGCTGCTGCGCCGATAATCTTCCCTGTGGCGTCTGAGCTCAACCGCAGCAAAACGACTGGATCCACGAGTACGCGCCATCGCACATCTGGCACCAGCGGATCGTACCGCACTAGCGCGGACACCTATGTTGGAGACCGTCGCACGAGCCACAAACGCCGCGACACGCGCGACAGCCGCCGCTCGAGTGGTGTGCCGCCAGCATCCCGGATCTCTGCAAACACAAACGATTCGGCTCAAAACGAGCTTGACCAGTACTTGAACCGGCAGCAGCAGCATATCCATCACCGCCAGCAGCCGTCACAGTCGCAGTCGCGGCACTCGGAGCAGTCACAGGTGCCCCTGGATTTTGATTACGACGAGTCCCTGCTCCCTGCGGCGCCGCCCACGATGCGGTTTTCTAAACGCAGCAGCAAGTCGCAGCCGTTCTCAAACCCCACGGTGCAGAAACTTATGGACCTCAGCGACTCGACATTCCGGCTCGAGGACATTGACATGCCGCCGACGGAACGCCAGCTGATAGAGAAGTTTGTCAATGCAGTGGCTAAACTCAGCGTGGACATTAGCGACGACAAGAACAAGCGGCCGGAGGGTATCCGGCGGCTGCATAACGCATTGCGCGCCATTGAAGGTTGGATTTAGGAGGAGTTTACATTTGTTTTTGGTTTCTTTTTGTTTCGTTCTTGTTTCCAACATTTTGTAAGTTATTGATACCGCTGCTCTGGAAGCAGATTTTTGCTAGTATAGTTTGTACTCTTGTTCTTTTATATTCTTATTAGTTTTAATTTATTTAATTCGTGTTTTGACTGTGGAAGAATTATTGTGCGAGTGTAGATTTTCTGTCGTAATTCGGAATTAGGAATTACAAATGCACAAGCAACAAACAGTTTCAGACAAGCACGGGCGAAGCGCTCAATTCCGCTTGCACGAGTTCTTTGCGGTAATCTACGCAGTCAAGTAGGTCAAACTAACATCGTGTATTCATTAAAAGGCTATAAAGCAGGAACCTGGGTATGAGCGTAGATATAAACGCTGCTTAGACAATGGTGCGACCGCTGTTAACTGTCTTGCCAGTCTTGGAAATGGTTGCCAGCACAGTGTCGTAAGTCAAGCCGGACTCAGTCTTGACGTTGACAAGCTGGGTGTCGAGGTTGGCGTCGACGTCTTTGACGCCCTGAAGCTTGCCGAGGGCTCTGGTCACGGCACCGGAACAACCTGCGTTGTTGGTAGTTAGTACAGGAATGCAGGTACTATTAAAGCCAAGAAGAGGCGAATGTGTTCAGAACATAGCTGGGGACTTACCGGAGCAGGACATGGAAACGTTGAACTCGTACTGGTGCTCGGACATGGCTGCGATATTTGAAGGGTGTTAGAGAGGATATTGGAGTTGTTGGCAAAGAAGAAGGAGAAGTTGGAGGAGACAAAATGGTTATAAATTGGATTTGTAAATAACTACTCCAGGGCCCAAGTGGTTATTTATACACCCATCACACCGCTGCTGCTTCTGCTAACTGTCTCCAGTTTGTTTGCCTGCCAGATGCGTCCTTTGTGCCCGAGTGCTCGTCCGTGCCAGGCACTGTCATGGCAGCTACGAAGACTAGGGTTCCACAGCGGCCGGGTCTTGCGTGCTTTGAGCCAATTCTGCCTGCGGACCCAGCGCACAACTCGCGCACCTCGGCCAAACTGAACACATCACAGAGAATTCGGCAGGCCGGCCTAGTCCTAGAATTTCCGAGTCATTAGATCCAAGTAAACTGATCTCTTTTCCCGTAGCTTCCTGCGCTGGTTTGGCCCTGGCCAGAGAGTCGTCGAAGAACGGCAAAGTTGTGACCTAACCCTATATATGGAGAAAATTTGAGGTCGGCGGAGACTTTTTCACCACCAATTTTCACGCCAATCCAGCATCGCCAGATCAGCTCCAAACCAGCTCCCTCGACGAGTTTGCACCAAGAACAACCAGAAAGCAGCATGTCGGTTCCTAACAAGCCAGTCAGGCTCCCCAAGCTCACCAACTTGCGTGTCAAGTCGGTCTTGAAAAACAAGGCCACCGACCCTTGCAAGATTGCGCTCGTCAACCTGCTGTCGTGCTGGGCCTCCAACGGCCAGGACGCGGCCAACTGTGCTGGTCTCCAGCAGGAGCTCAAGAACTGCATGGCCAATAGAGTAAGTTGAAAAGGCATTGAAAGCGCCAGTACCCAGACACTAACTTCTCTTGCTAGAAACCCCCAAGCACCGTCAAGCCGACAGACAACTTCCACCTTGCCCGACTAAAGAACAAGGTCAACCCTCCTCCCCACGACTAAGCGGCACGACCTGTTTCCTGTCGACTTCCCTCCATTTCACATCTACACTTCGCACAGCCCATCTCATACCTCAAGTTTTTCGCTCCGATCTCTCACCTCACACACCTCTGTATATATAACTTTGCCCCATGTACACATAAGACCCAGACCAAAAGCCATTTCTTTTCCTTGTACTTGCTGATCTTGCACCTGTCTTGCCGGTCTCCGCCAGTTCTGTTCTGTCTCGCAGTCTGTTTACGTTTTAGCTACGCCCGAACTGGCGTGTTTTGATCCTTCTAGTTCGGTCCAGGCCTTTGTTTTTTGTTTGGGTTTTTTTTTTTCCACTGCGCAGAGCTGGCACCCGTAGCGTAGCTCCCCGCCAGCCTGTCAGCCGGCCTGTCACTACGGCCCCCCGTAGGCAAGTACCTGCCGAGCCCAGCTGCCGCCCGTCACGTTGTTTACTTCTGGCAGGATCCGTCTACGGCGTTGTTTGCTGTCCTCGCGCGCGGTTCGGGTCGGCGTAATTATTATTGTCGTGGGTTTGTGCGTGTGTTGTTATTTTTTCGTTTTTGTTTATTCTGTTTGCTCTCCTCCTCCTCCTCTTCTTCCTCTTTGTTGATGCCACCGCCACCTTTCTACTCATCCATTCTCCATCGCATCTGGCTTCTTTCTTCTTCCGTACCCGCCGTATCCCATCTCCATCTACCTACAGTGGCCTTCCTGCAACCATGGACCCCCAACCGCCCGCGCAGGATGACAGAGTGATTCTCGACATCAATCGTAAACTTGATCGTGAACGCTACCTCATTCAGGGCGCCTTATCGCTCAAAAAGTCCACGTCCAACCCGCTCGTTCAGCAAAAGTGCGACACCAGCATCCGCGAAGCCCAGAAAAACATTGACTACCTCGAAGAAAGTCTGAGGCACCTGCATATCAGAAAGCGGAATTCCATCACCGGCGACTTTCCTGCCAACGAATACCCTTCGCCCACGTCCAGTACTCAGAATGTCAATCCCTACACGGCCAACTCGCAGTCGCCCGGTGCGCCTTCGTCTGCTGGCAACAGTACGTTTTCACTTGTATTTTCTATATTTTTTGGTTTTGTTACTAACGTATTCGTTCAGGAACACCTGGTCCCCAAGCTACAAACCCCAGACCAAACTACACGCGTTTGGACTTGATCAAATATGACTCGCCCTATTTGGGTCCACGAATCCAGCTCATGTTGCAGCAACTCGAGTTCAAGCTTTCTGTAGAGAAGCAGTACAAGGAAGGAATTGAGAAAATGATTCACCTGTATCAAATTGAGGGCGACCGCAGAAGCAAAACCGAAGCCGAATCAAAGAAATTAGAAAGTACCCAGAAAATCCAGCTCTTGACCAAGTCGAGGAAAAGATACAACGACATGCATATCGACATTGAGGAGGACAATGGTGACGACGAAAGCATGAACGTGGCCAATATGCGACGGCCGCTTACTGGTAATCTCCACATCTCGTGCTTGGCAGTCAAGGATGTTGACCACGTCACCACCGCCCGCCCCGTCAAAAGCCCAGAGTCCTTTGTTACTGTTAAAGTTGAGGACGTTTCGCGAGCCAAGACTAAACTTTCGCGTAACGATCGCTGGAACGAAGAGTTTGACGTGTCTGTCGACAAGGCAAACGAAATCGAAATTACAGTTTACGACAAGTTTGGCGACCAAAATATCCCTGTCGGTCTCTTGTGGCTTCGCACCTCGGATATTGCCGAAGCAATCCGTCGCCGCAGAGTTGAGCAAGAATTGAACCAGACTGGCTGGGTCAGCGCTTCCAAGGTTCAGTCTACCGGCCATGGCCTCAGTTCAGGAGGCACCAGCGGCGACCATTCGCAATTGCTCTCAAACCCGGGTGGACAGCGTTATGTTTCGGGTGGTAGCCAGTTAGACGCGCCCGGTGCCCCGAACAACCCTGCCTCGCCCATGATCACAATCGATTCGTGGTTTGTTTTGGAACCTGCTGGTCAAATCCATCTTTCCCTCGGTTTTGAAAAGGCTAGTCGTGGTACCAAGCGCCCCTATGATGGAATTGGTGGCCTTGGCCGTCAAGGTGCTATCCGCCAAAAGAAGGAAGAGGTTCATGAGATGCACGGTCATCAGTTCGTTCAGCAGCAGTTTTACAATATTATGAAATGCGCGCTGTGTGGTGATTTCCTCAAGTCTTCTGTGGGATATCAGTGCCTCGACTGCAAGTACACTTGCCACAAGAAATGCTACCCTAAGGTTGTCACCAAGTGTATCTCCCGCGCTTCTACCGAAGCCGACCCGGATGAAGAGAAGCTCAATCACCGCATTCCTCACCGTTTCGAACCTACAACCAACATGGGAGCAAACTGGTGTTGTCACTGTGGCTACATTCTTCCGTTAGGCAAGAAGAACGTGCGCAAGTGCACCGAGTGTGGATCTACTTGTCACGCAAGCTGTGTCCATTTGGTACCCGACTTTTGCGGCATGTCTAACGAAGTTGCTAACCAGATTTTGTCTGAAATTAAAAAGACAAAGCATCGTCAAGCCACTGCTGGAAGTCGGCCCATTAATCAACTTGCACCCAAGCCTGCGCCTGTATATACCCCACAGACGCCTACTGACTCTGATTCTCTTCCATCGTCCTCACCTGGACGCCCTCCCAAGTCTCCATACCAATTAAACTACAACCCTCCCCAGAATCAGTTGCAACCGCAAGCTCAACCTCAGCGACCACTTTCATACCAGCCATTACCATTGCCTGTCCAGGAGCGAGTTCCTTCTCCTCAGAGCTATGAGGTCTCACCCAAGCGCCAAGAATATGTGGAAAGCGCGCCTAGTCTTTCTCACGAGCGCATCCCACAACCTGAGCTCAACGCGCCAGTCTCAGATTACCGTAGCCCCAATGCTCTACCTGCTGTGTCTAGTGCCATGTCCAGCTTACGTCCTCAAAAGTCTCCCACAAGCATTGACCCCAAGTCTCCTGTGGGACTGGGCATTTCACCATCGCATTCGCCCACGTCTAGCCAGGGCGCCAACGCTGCACCTGCGTTGATGGACGAAATCCAATTCGATCAGCAGCCTCATCCTCCCTCTTCTTCATCCTCTCACCAGAGTTCCAGTCTGGTACCTACCAAGGATCCTGTGAGCCCTCACTCACAAATCAGAAACTCGATGCAACTCTCGCCTTCCCAGCCTCAGTCTTCTCCACGCAGAAACCGCCGCAAGGTGGGATTGGACGATTTCAACTTTTTGGCCGTGCTCGGAAAAGGAAATTTTGGCAAGGTCATGCTTGCCGAGTCTCGCAACACCAAGTCACTCTATGCCATCAAGGTTCTCAAGAAGGATTTCATTATTGAGAATGATGAAGTTGAGAGCACCCGTTCTGAGAAGCGAGTTTTCATGATTGCAAACAAGGAAAGACATCCATTCCTGCTTTCTCTACATTCTTGTTTCCAGACCGAGAACCGTGTTTACTTCGTCATGGAGTACGTGAGTGGTGGTGATCTGATGTGGCACATCCAACAAATCCCTTTCACACCTCGCAGAGCCCAATTCTACGCTGCCGAAGTTCTTTTGGGTCTCAAGTACTTCCACGAGAATGGAGTCATCTACAGAGATTTGAAGCTTGACAATATTCTGTTGACCTTGAGCGGTCACATCAAGATTGCTGACTACGGTTTGTGTAAGGAAGAAATGGGCTATGGCCAGACTACGGGCACCTTCTGTGGTACCCCCGAGTTCATGGCCCCAGAGATTCTTCTTGAACAAAAGTACGGCCGTGGCGTCGACTGGTGGGCGTTTGGTGTGCTCATCTACCAGATGCTTCTTGGTCAATCCCCCTTCCGTGGTGAGGATGACGACGAAGTCTTTGACGCTATCCTCCTCGATGAACCCCTCTACCCGATCCACATGCCGCGCGACTCTGTCTCGATTCTGCAGGGCCTGCTCACACGCGAGCCCGAAAAGCGTCTAGGCAGTGGTCCCAGCGACGCCGAGGAGATCATGGCGCACGACTACTTCAAAAACATCAACTTTGACGACATTTACCACTGCCGCGTGCCGCCGCCCTACGTGCCTCAAATCGACTCGCCGACGGACGTCAAGAACTTTGACTCAGAGTTTACAAACGAGGTGCCGGCCTTGACCCCCGTCACCAAGACCCTGACTCCTGCCATGCAGGAGCAATTTAGAGGATTCAGCTACCTGAGCGGCGATGCCATTTGAGTAGAATAAGTGCGGGAAAGAGGGAGAAAGAAAGATAAATCTCCAAGAAGAAACCCATTACAGAATACAAAAATACATACACACAAGTAACAAGAAATGTAAAATTGAATCAGTCCAAAGAATTACACAAAGTATCAGAATAAATTTTAAAACCATGAAGACAGGCTTGTCACTACCCCATGGTACACACTTGATTATGCCCTGTTGTTGAAGTCCATGCGCACAGTAGTCTATAAAATGGAATACCAATAGACTTGTGTAAAAAATAAAAATTATTCAGTTATAAAAAGAGCTTTCATCAATCGTTATACAAAGCGACAAAAAAGGAAGAAGAAAAAAAAAAATTAAGAGCAAAGAATAATTGAAAGAAAATAAAAAGAAACAAAAAGCGAGAAAAACCAAACAGAAAGTAAAAAAAAAAAAAAAAAAAAAAAAAAAAAAAAAAAAAAAAAAAAAAAAAAAAAAAAAAAAAAAAAAAAAAAAAAAAAAAAAAAAAAAAAAAAAAAAAAAAAAAAAAAAAAAAAAAAAAAAAAAAAGTAGTAGGTGAGAAATGTTCAAGAGGAAGAAGAGAACAATTAAAGGCTGTAAAGGAAATGAGAAGACACAAAAAGAACAGGCAAAACAAATTCAAAAATGAGCACCAACCGACGCTAGTGTATTCAAGTCATGTGTGAGAAAAGGCATGCGAACAAAAAGAAACAAAATCATTCTCAATCAACTACTTGGCGCAAAGGACCAACTTTTGTTTCGTGCCCAAAGCAATCCTAAAGTCGTCAGTGTTTTTGAGCTCGGTGAGCTTGCCATTCACATCGTCCTTGTGCAGCAGCACCATGTTTGCAATCTCGAGGCGCTCGGTGATGCGCTTGGCCAGGTCTTCAAGGGAAATGTGGTTGCTCACACGGAGTGCAATCAAGTCGTCTTCGTGAAAGACCTTGATCTTGACATAGGCTTCTGGGATCTGAGGTGCCACCTCAGTCACCTTTGACGAAGACACACCATTGTCGGCAACCGAGGCGGACGAGACTTGGATGTCCGATTGTTCTTGCTGCTTTTGTTGTTCCTGAGCCTCAGGATCGGTAGAATCTTGTATAGAGCGATCATGTGTAGGGACTGACGAGCCAGGCGACTTTTGGCTAGTAGCAGACGTGGGAGATTGGGGTACTTGACCTTGTGTATCAGCAAAAGATTCCGTTTGACTCGGTTGCTGCTCAGACTGAGAGGTATATTGGTCTTGTTGCTGATGTTGCTGATGTTGCTGTTGCTGTTGCTGTTGCTCAGAATAAAACTCATGCTGAACGCGCTCATGGGCATGTTGCTGCTGCAGTTTTTGCTGTTGTTGCTGCTGATGTACCTGGTGCTGGTCTACTGATATCGAAGACCGAGATGGGTTACTAACAGACAAGGTGTTGCTCGACACTGGCGAAATCTGCGACTCGATGGCCGAGTTGCGCACGGGAGGCTGAGGCATGGCAGAACTGGGGTTGTTCGTCTCAATATCTCCTGCTCTAATCGCAAACAGCTGCTGAACTGTTGCCGATGCAGAAATGTAATCCGGTAGTTCGAAAAGAGCCTGTACATAATCATCAAGGTTGGCCCTACGCTGGCTGGAAATGGAATCGTTGACATAGGTCAAAGGTCCAGGCATGTATGGCAACAGACGCTCTTTGCCTGTTCTACCTGCTTCGTCTGGGAACTCATCCAGCAAGGTGATTTGGAAATCATAGAAATCCTGGTAGTATCGGCAAAGATTGCGGAACTTGCCATTTGATAGCTTGGCAACCACCAGATACCAATACCTTTCATTGTCAAAAGCGTATCGCTCGACGTTGGCAGAGACGACGTAAGCAGGTTCACTCGAGCTGTTGTTCATGTTTAGGTTTTTGAGTTGCTGCGTTACTGAAGTATCTTCAATCTTGCCGAGAGGAATACTGCTAGCTTTGTACTCGGCGGCCAGTCGTTTCCACTCCTCTACACGCGGCACGTTCGCATTTTTGAGCGCCTCTGTGAGATCGTCTACTGGTCTGTTGGAACCAATGTGGCGTACTTCAATAAAAGAAATTGGAATCAGCCCCGGTCCACCTAGTCGTCCAATAGGTTTAGCCACAAACCACTCGTCATTGGACTTTGCAATAATAACGATGGACTCGCCTGCATTGGCCTGGAGTTCGTCTGAACGCTCTGCAATAAAGTCGTACAAAACTACTCCATAAAGCTGTGCATGGCCGGTCTTGCTTGCAAAGGCCTTTTGAGCGGTGGAAGGCGACAAGGCCTGGGCCTGAGGCGGCCGACTGGCGCCTGCCATCTGTGCGGGCACCATTGTCGATTGTGTAGTAGTCGTTGCAACTGAGTTGGATCTGCTGTGCCCATGCGCGGCTGCAGATGCTGCTGCCGTGTGGAGGGGAATGGTGGAGATGGCGTCTTTGCGAGAAACTACTTCAAAGTAAGACACTGGGACCATGCCCAGGGAGTTTGACGGAGGGTCGTAAGCTTCGTACCATTCTGTCGAGTTTTCTTGGCCGGTAACGTAGAGGAAGTCGCCCTTCTTGAAGCCGAGTTCGCCTGGACCTTGCGGGGTATAGCTATACAAGGCCCTAATGATTTTCTTGGGAGGAGTGGTAGCGATACTGTGTGGGATGGCGCTTTGTGTTCTTGCGAGGCCTGGCGTAGGCGTGTTAGACGAGGCCCGCTTTTCAGCCTTGAAAGAGCGGCGGATACCCTAAAAACTTGGTGTTAGCTGGACGTAAGTGAGTACAGGGTCCCATAGCGGAACGTACCTTAATCATCTGCTGTATGGATCTGTAAACAGAAGGAGTGAGGAAAACAAAACAGAATAAATCGGCGCACTGGTCAAAGTCGAATAAAAATCAATCAAACGCAGGCGAGGCGACGTGTTGCAAAACCGCCCTTTTTTGGGTTTGTTTGTTTTCTTGGTTTGGCAGGAAAACAAGCGATATGAGGGTTCAGAGCTGGACTGTCTGGTATAGCTGCGAGAGAGAGGACTGCTTGAAAGAGCCTGGACGGAGCCGGAGGTGTAGAAGAAGATCGGAGCAGAGCGAGCAGGAGCAGCGCAGATGGCGGGCTATTACGAGATCCAGTAAGGTGAAGGTGAATCGTAGATCTCTGTTGGAAACAAGAAACAAACAACACACAACAAACAGAAAAAACACAAAACAAGCTTTGCTAGTTCTTAGAGGCTGGCAGACGGGTGCGCTGTGTATCGGAAAGCCGTGCTAAGATCGGTCGAGGGTGCTGAGCTGGGCGTCGTCGCAGGAATAAAGCAGAGGCGCAGGCAAAAGCAGAGGCGGTGAAGAGGTTCAGACGGTTTCTGGTGCGGAAATGGAGAGGCATTATTTTGGTTCACAGCAACGGGCCCACAAACACTCACGCTGAAACGACTGCTTGCGTAATGGCTTATAAATAATTAGGTAAGTATGTTTATTATTAGTCATTATTTGTCAGTAATTACGCTAGCAGCGCACGGCGGGAGCGGAGTCGGCGACTGTGGCGCTCTTCTTCAGCTGAGTCACTTTTCACTAGGGTCCAACAACCTTTGATTAATGCCAGTTTCACTGTTCAAGCGCGGACTGAGTACCATAAAGATGAGCTACGCCTTAGAGAGAAAGATTGCCGAGCTGGCCGTGAAGCGCGCCTCTGCGCTGGCCAAGATCGTGGCCGAGGGCCACGCCATGGGCACTATCACCAAGTCCGATCAGTCGCCCGTCACCATTGCCGACTTTGGTGCGCAGGCCGTCATTATCGACGCCATCAAGCATGTCTTCCCCAACGACAACGTCGTGGGTGAGGAGGACGCCGACGACTTGCGCAAGGACTCAGAGCTCAGGGACACTGTGTGGAAGCTGGTCCAAGAGGCGACCGCCAAGGACTCGTTTGAAGCCGAGATTGGCGCCATTGCGTCCCCCGAGGCCATGATGGACGCAATCGACAAGGGCAACTACGCCGGCGGCGCCAAGGGCCGCATGTGGGCTTTGGACCCTATTGACGGCACCAAGGGTTTCTTGAGAAGAGGCCAGTACGCCGTTTGCTTGGCGCTGGCCGTCGACTCTGAGGTCGTCGTTGGCGCTATTGGCACCCCCAACTTGCCCATTGACTACAAGAGCACTGACTCTGGCAATGGCGTCTTGTTCAGTGCTGTTTCTGGCGAGGGTGCTTTCCAAGCTCCCCTGTTTACCAATGGCGAGGCCACCAAGATCAGCTTCAATGACATTTCCAAGTCCTCCGAGGGCACTTTCTGCGAGTCCGTCGAGGCTGGCCACTCTTCTCACGACCAGCAGGCCCAGATCGCCAAGTCCTTGGGAATCACCAAGCCTAGTGTGCGCATGGACTCGCAAGCCAAGTACTGCAGCATTGCCCGCGGCGACGGTGACATTTACCTCCGCTTGCCTGTGAGTGCCACCTACGAGGAAAAGATTTGGGATCACGCTGCTGGTAACGTGCTCATTAGAGAAGCCGGTGGTGTTGTCACTGACATGTTTGGCAACAAGCTCGACTTCGGCGTCGGCCGCACCCTCAAGAACAACAAGGGTGTCGTTGCTGCGTCCAAGAACATTCATGCCCAGGTCTTGGAAGCCGTCAAGGCAACTATTTAAATCATGAATGAATACAAAAAATAAAGAGTATGATATTGAATGCTTTATGTACAAGTAGAAAAACTTTTGGGGTTAATATATACAACTGGAAATTTTACAATTTCACTCACGCTTTAGCCATCCGCCCAAGGAGAGCATGTCTTCTACACTCCACCTCGAAGTCGGCATTGCCGCAAGGTCGGTCTGCAAGCCTGCCTCCCATAGTTCAATGCCCGCCCAGCCAATCATGGCCGCATTGTCCGTGCACCATTTCGGGGCAGGATAGAACCTGCGCATTCCCGAAAAGCCCTTGCTCTCGAGTTTCTCGGCAAGGACGGTGCGCAGGTGCTGGTTGGAGGCTACGCCGCCGGCGCAGACGAAATCCAGCTTGTCTGAGGGCAGGTCGGCGGCCTCCAGAGCCAGCGCGGTTTGTTTCGCCAGATGATTGAAAATCCCCGTCTGCACACGCTTCGCAAGCTCAAGGCGAGTCGGTGCGGGCAGGTCAGCCAGCGTGGAAATGTCGGGGAAATGTTTTCTTCTTTCGATTTGCAGCGCGCTGATAAACGCTGCAAACGAGTAAGCGGTTGTAGCTTTGCGTGCGCCCTTGCCTCTCAGCGGTGTTGGCATGACAAACTCGTCAGGTACGTTATGAGGTTGCGGTTCGATGCCTGCTTTTATCTGCTGCTGCTGTAGCTGCTGCTGCTCGTTAATGAACCTCTCCAGCTCCATACCGAGCATGGATCCCCTCATACCCAGCTCGCGCGCACACTTGTCCAGCATATCGCCAATAGCAATGTCGATGGTGTTCGTCAGGACCTTATGCTCCGTGACGCTCGTCGACAGCACCAGCATGGTGTGGCCGCCGCTCACGAGCAAGCTGACAAACGGGTACTCTGGCGTGCGCCCGCTCTCGTCCGCAAACAGCCGCGGCGTGAGCAAGTGGCCCACCATGTGGTGCACGCCCACAAACCCGCACCCCCAAGCTACGGACAGCCCCTTGGCCAGATTGAACCCAGCGCCGAGACTGCCCATCATGCCAGGCCCTCTAGTCACCGCCACAACGTCCTGTGGAGTTAGACCATGTGACATGCCGTTGCGTTGCAACACCTCCTGGACCATGAGCGCCAGGTTTCTTTGGTGAAAGTTGCGTGCGTCTATGGGGATGATCCCGCCAGCCGCCGTGTTGTCGAGCGACCGCTTGTAGTGGTCCAGCAGCACCGGCGGTTGTGGGGCCGGCGGCCGGTCTATTAGCGCGACGGTTGTGTCGTCACAAGAGGTCTCAATCGCCAGCACGTGGTACTTGCGGCCAGCGCCTTTCAAGTACAGTCGCCTTAGCAGAGCGGGTCGCGATCTGAGCATCATCTTCGTCCAGTTACTCCAGTATCACGGCGTGCGTGGGTTCCGTGATCTTGAAATTTTTACGGCTCCCCAGGAAGCAAGTATGTTGGTCACGTGGACATGGGCCGTCCTACCAAACTATGCAAACACTGCAAAGTCGCCGTTCCCCGTTCGGTCTTCTCTGGTCTTTGAGCGCACGTCTCGCTGCTCTTCCGGCGTCCGTACTTTTGCCAGATTTTCCAGGCTTTTCCGGCCGTTCTGGAAGGCTTCGCGGGTCGCGTACCGGCCAGCCCAGTTGCAGAGAGCTCCTACCCCACGTGGGCGTTAACCAGAATTGGCTAAGTTCGCGCCCACACAAAATATTTTTTTTTACTTGTTCTGCTTAACCGTTGCCGCAGCCTTTGGCTAAAATTTCTGTCCATAAAACCTAGTCTCTTTCCCTGAATTTTTATTCAATTTTTCTTCATTCAATTCATTTTTCTTTATCTGTATAGCTAATTGAAGCCTTGCGACAAATGAGTGACAAGATTGAAGACGCCGCATCTGTGCAGGCCGCCCCCGTTGTGGACGAGGCCACCGTCAAGTCTTCGCTGCCCCCTCCCACGCTTGCCTTCTCGCCACTGGCCGGCCAGTCCACCGCGATCCAGACCGGCGCATTCAAGCTCGTGACAGACAGCCAGGCCCAGCGCCAGAATCTTGTCAACAACAAGATCCTCTTTTCCACGCTCACCGTGTCGGCGTTTGTGGCCACTTTGTCGGCCGCTTTCACCTTTTACTTCCAGTACTACCGAGACGCCGGTGTGCTTGTGCTGGCCCTCGCCGGTATTTGCATTGCATTTCTCAGTCTTGCCGGCCGCATCAGCGAGCCCGAGCTCAAAAAGGCCGAGGCCCTCAAGGTCGAGGACGTCATTGGCCTACCCGCCGAACAGGGCAAGAAGTTCAAGAACAGCGTGTTTGTGTACAGAAGCAACATTGTCGTGGGTGTCATCACTGCCGTCCAGGAGGGCAAAAGCACCAAGACCCCCAGCAACTTGCACATCACGGGCTGGTCCACGCTGAGGCGGTACCGCGGCACAGGTCTCGGCACCGACCTGCTCAACTGGCTGCTCAAGAACCACAAGTGGACCACGGTCACGGTCACGACACACTCCACTGAGACGGCCGCCAACCACATTCTTACAAAGCATGGGTTCAAGGTCGTCAAGGCCAGACCCGACGCTGGAGTCCGTGGCAAGTACTTTGGTCTCTCTGAGTACGACTGGGAGCTTTCTCAGTAAGAAAAGAACACTTGATAAAAAGATTTTGTTTGATAGAACTGTTTGTTGTTATTTTTAATATTGTCTTTGTAATTTATAATTAATTGTTGATTCATTAGAAGGAAAAAGGGAAAACATACACGTTACTGACATTTTACTACAAGTAGTAGTTGCGGTCTTTCCGTCTCTGGTTCTTGGTAATGTAAATGCCGTAGCCCACAAAGGCCAACAGTACCACAACCACGACCAAGGCGAGCTTGAAGAAGAATCCCCACCACGAGCCTCCGCTCTTTGATCCACTGGAGCTGCCCTTGTTCTTGGAGGAGTAGGGTCTGTTCTTGGGGGTCTTGCCCTGCTCGATGTCAATGAGGTCGTTGTAAGAGTTGGGCGGGTTGCGCAGCGAGTAGACTTGGACGCGGTGCAAGTCGTGGTTTTCAGAAAGCTCTCCCGTCTGGGCACTGAACCCGAGAAACGCCGAGCGGGGCAGCGAGACGCCGTCAACGATAAAACAGTTGGTCCACTTGTTCTGGCCCTTATAGTCCATGTCGAGGGACAAGAACTTGTCCTTGACGTAAGTGACTCTGGCCTTGGCCAGGCCCTTGGCGTTGTGCAAACCGCGGCCGGAGCAGCCACCAATCTCGTTGGCAAGACCGTCGTTAGCAGCGTCGTAGTTGGTCTTGCCATCGCCAATCATGCCCATAATGTAAGGAAACGTCTTGCCGGGTCTGTTGTTCTTGTAAGTGTCAAAGAAGATGCCGAGGCCCTCAAACCGGTCCGAGGACCCAAACACAGGGCCAGACTCGCCCTTGTGAGTCGTCACCCACATTGCCATGCCGTCGCCGTACATGGATCCTCCGCCGTGGATTCTGAAATCAAACTCGACCTGGAAGTTTTCGGGCATGGCGGGGAGCTTGGAAAATAGCCACCCGTTCTCACCGCCACGAGCGCCCGTGAGACGGATAAACGAGTCCGAGCGGATCAGCGTGTTGGCGCCGTAGTCGTAGAAGCGCGACGAGAGGTACTTGTCGAGGAAGGGTTTTGTGAGGGCGTGGGGGTATGATTCAAGGCGCTGGTGCCCGTCGTCTCCAAACTGTGCGCTTGCTGGCAACGCCAGCATGAGCGCTGCCAGCGCAATCGTCTGTATTAATCGCATTATTTGCAACATTGGTTGATGTGTTGAATGAGAATGGCAATTCGGCCAGAATGCACAATTAAGTAGGAAAAGTGGTTTTTAAAGTATTAAAAATTAAGCGGCAGTCTATACTGGTGCACTGCTTTGTATTCCTCTTGCTGGTGTGCCCTGGGTGCTCGTCGCTGCCGTCGTCGTCGATGCCGGTGATGATGCTTAGGTGCTGCACTGGAAAGATCGTGCGTGGCAGGTTTGAATTTTCGCTTGCTTGCAAACGGCCAATCCCTGTTTAGGGCTGTTCGCCGCACGTACTTCCCCAAAGCGGTAAAAACGCTACAGCCGTGGGCACGTGAAAAGCACATGGCACCCGCGTCAAACAACTCGAGCCAGCCACGAAATGGCCTGGAATTGCAGACTTGTTGGAGAGACTTTGAGGTGCTGGAGTTCTAGAAGAAACTGCAAAAACCACGTTAATGTCGTTGTGGGCGCTGGCGCTGGCGTTGACGTTTGTGGTGTTGGCGCACAACCCAGGCAAAGGGTCTCATCACTTCTCCAGACGTGAAACCCAGTCCGCGCCCAGCAACTTGCTCTATTGGCCTTGGTCCTGTCCAGCGTGCGTCCTGAACCTATTCCCAGTGCTCTCATTGCTGTTCCTGGTCGTTGTCGGCGCTGCTGGGTTTGCGCTGTTGCTGCAGTGTCTTTTGGTGCAAAACGCGCCAACCCGCCATGCCCGTTTATTTTCCGGGGTAAGAATCCCGAGGCTGGTTCCACGGGCCCACCGCACGCACCGCCCTAGGCTCTTGAATAACACGCGAATTTTATTTGACAAGCATTTCATTTCATATATACGAGTCGAAGCTCCGCTTTTTGGGTGTTTGTTCGCGTCTTGTTTTGTTTCTGGCCCTTTGTCTCGCACAAATCATCGCATACAAGCGCGCGTTTGTTTTGTGGGTGATACGAATTTTTCATAAAGGCCTTGAAATTTCCAGTCTTCTTTTCTTCTTCCCAAACACATTCCCTTTGAACCTCGAACGACTGTCAAAACACGCCAACTTCGACTAGAATCACGCACGAGCAGGGCTCTGACTGTATTCTTTTACGCACTTTCTTTCGCTTTTATCCAGCTCTTCTCTATTGTTTTCACTCTCTATCAACCATGCTCAGCTATGAACTCGCCTACACGCGTAAACGAAGCGCGCCCGACGACGAGGCGCTTCACTGCATGCACAACTCTGACCGACACCGCAAGGTCTCCGTCGCCCGTCTCCAAGGCCTCGCTCTCACCGCACGTAAGTCCAGCATTTTTGTTGCTTGAAAAAGAAAGAAGAAGAAAAAAAAAACCACCCGCTAACACTCGCTACAGAACCTAAAACAGCTGCATGGCCCAAGAAGCCGAGCGCTTTCGCAGGCGACAAGCCATCACCACTCCCACACCAAACACAGCCCTTGCGACCCCCAGCCAGTCTGCACTCGGCTAACCCCCAAGACGTGTGCATGGTCGACGTCGCTGTGCCACAACCTCCATCACAGCCACCATTACAGTCCACGACAACCGAGCAGGTCACTGCCGCAAACGACGTTCTCGAGCTCGGCGAGGAACAACTCGACCCCGAGATTGAAGACTACCTCTACGACCTTTACTACAAAAACGTCACGGCGAACGCAAACGCAAACACTTCCATGGCCGCAACCACCGCAACCACCAATCCCGCATTCCGTCATTCTTGATTCAACAACTCAACTCTCATTTACTTTTTTCGTTTTATATTATGGTTTTATTTTAATTTGGCACTGGCCTTGTATTTATTTGATAGTTTGATACTAGTTCTTTTTTTTTTTTTCTAATTGATGCTTTTTTTCACAGTCTTTCAGGCACATGCATACAATGGCATTGTTTACATGGGACTACAATTCCAATCCAGCAGGCTACTATCAATCCTATTGTAAGCTGGTGCTCGTTTGTCTGACATATCCTTTCTGTTCACGTCTGGCTCCTAGGAGAAGAAACGCTATTGGTGTACAGGCTTCGACTTGACGCGCCATGAAGCTATGTTGATGGCGATTTTACTCGATAATTAGTACAAAGCGCGTTTCTCTGATATATAGCAGCCTGTCCACACGACCTACCAGTATTTGCTGAAGTTGTACTCCTAGTATTTACGCGCACCGGGGCTCGCTCCTGTAGCAAGGTAATATCAATGTCTTGGTTGAAGGTTAGCGTCGGCCATGGAAGCAAACCCACAGCACTGAAAAGCTCCAAGTTTATATGACCACAAACCGCTAAACCCAGTGGCATTTGTGAATCAATATATTTAATGGGGCTCAAGCCCCTGAAGTTGGTCATGATTCAAACCATAGCTGTGAGCGAGAACCGGGTGTTGGCTGCCGACCTGCCCCGCAAGCGCGTCAACAACCACGCCCAACGCGTACACGAGTCCTTTTTTAAGACAGGCTTGGCCTCCTTAACGTTCCATTGCAATGCCCGCAGCTACGTACTTGGCGGATACATCGGCTGTCCAACCCAAATCGTGGTAATACCCATTGTTCCCTCGCCAAACAATATTGATTGCGGTACTGCCTGTAGCTGTACTACTAATAGCAACGCGTCTCGGTGGAACTACGAGCGTTAGAGTTGCGGACCTACAAACAAATCTACCTGCAATAGTACTGCGACTACACTTGTTCCTGTTCATTTAAAGCCTTTCTTCGTCAGTCCTACGGCCGTTGAGACCTTGCTGAACCTGCTGTCCAAGCCGGCATTCAACGTACATTGATCGATGTGAACTTTGAAGCAAGCGCCGAGCGGGGCATGCAACAGAACCGACTCAACTGGGTATCAGGATCCACGAAGGAGGGGGTATTGGCTCCAAGCAACCAACAACAAGGCAACAAAACAAATTGACGTTTTGTCCAAAGATTGTTTGCTAGGGTTGAAGTGTCCAACCAGCTCTGGTCGGAGTAGTCCTTTACAACAAGTCTGTTCCCGGTTTCCATCGATTAATCAATCATCATCGATGGAATACTTTTGACAGTAAGTTCAAGACTTTAATTGATCCTTGGATAGCCGACGCCGTTTTGTTTCCAACGGGTTGTCTACTCAAGGACCGGAAAAACTTTTTCTCAACTGCCCTTAAATCAACTTTTTTTTTCTAATCATTAATTAATTTCGGCTCCATCCACGGGTACATACTTATCTCGCTCCTTGAATTAATTGATTTTCCGCCTCCTATTTCCAACGCCGTAAAGAAATAAAAAAAACTTCAGTACGTAAGAGTTGGCGTTTCAACCGAGGCCAACGGATAATTTTTTTTATAGTGGCGGCGGCGGAATTGCCGACGGAAATGCCGGAGGGGCGCTTCACCGGAAAAACTTTTTTTTCTTTGAAAGTTGCAACATTGGGCACATGTCAGAAACCGTTGGACGCTGGCATTTTTGCCCAGGAGAAAACCAAACAAAGCAACAACGCAACACTCAAAACTTTAACATCATGATCAATAACTAGTATCATGGCCATGTAGTTCAGAGTTGAAACGAACAAGGCCGTTGGACTTGGGTCTTGCCAGGTTGTAGCGTAGACCAAGCCAGGATTTGGTGCACGCTGTTTCCAGCGGGGTTTGTTTCCTTCTGCCACTTGAACAAATAAACAAGCCAGTTCGGTTACCAAAATATCGCACATTCTTTTTGTTACGTAGTGGGGCTCGGCAATTCATGGAATCAAACTTTTTGAGCCCCTCCCTCCGACGGGCAACTGCTAAGTAACTCTAGCTCTGTAAAAATTTTAAATCAACATATCAGATCGACCAATATTGCGAGACTTGGAGTTGCCAGACTTGTAGTTGCCAGCTTATTGACCGGAAAACCTAGCGAGCTATTCAAGTGTCCAACCAGACCAACCGCATTACTTCGCAAGGTGGTTTTGGAAAAACCAAGGAGGGGTTCATTTGATTCAACATTGACCGGCAACTCCAGGACAAACTCGAGGCTGCGACATTGAAAATGATACTCAGTAAATCAGAATGTTCTTTTTTATTTTTTTTAAAAATAAATAAAATGGAGTGCAACACTAAAGAAACACGATAAATAATGGTACAAAGTTCAAAAACAAACAAGTAAAGCAAATCAAGACTTTTTTTTTAAAAACGTGGTTTCGAGCATGCTCAAACGGCATGAAGAGACCCATTCAAGTAAACAACACACAATAAGTGTGAACTAATTTACTCGGTGGTCTTCTTGGACGTGGGTCCTCTCAACACAAAGTCGGGTCTGCTATACTCAGTAGCACCGTTGCTGTTGCTGCTGGCGGCCTCAAAGGCGGCTTGCTGCTGGCCGGGCGCGTACAGGCGGAACACGCCCGAGTTGGAGCGCGAGACGGCGGGCGAGCTGGCGGCAGACGAAGCGGCGGCGGCAGCGGTGGTGCCGGTGGCAGAGGTGGTATTGCTGGTGGTGGTCAAGAAAGCCATGATGTGCAGTGGGTTGGTTAATGCAAGAGAGTTGTTCAAGGAACGGGTTGTTGGTTGTTGAGAAAATGTGGTTAATGATAATGGAGAAAGAAGAAGGGAAAGAAAAAAAGAAGAGAAAAAAATGGACGAGATTCGAGATATTTAAATTTTTTTTTTTTTTTCTTGCAAACGTCCGTGGCGGCTGTCAAAGTGAAAAATTACGTCGTGTTTGGTACTTGCAAAAAAAAAAAAAAAAAAAAAAAAAAAAAATTGGAATTTTTCAGAAAAGCCGTTTTGGGCAAGGGGCCAGCCTTTTGCAAGAGTCACCCACTCGCAAAAAGACTCATTCCCATCCCAACCCAAGAACCCCAAGGCCCAGCATGACACAAACAACAGGCACAATGATTCATTCTCTGTCGATTTTCATGAGCCCCAATTATTACTTTCCCCACGTTTTCTCCACGTTTTGCCCTTATTCGCATAGTTTTTTTCATTGAATTACATTCCTATCATATGGCAAACCTTGCATAATCAGTCTATCTATACTTGAAATGTATCCAATTACTCAATGGCGACGTACGTCCGAGGAAACAGCCCCACGCGCCCGTCCGCCGTCTGCCCGCACCACCACTCGCCGTCCGTCTCGTCTCCGTGGTCCAGCACCTTGACCCTGTCCCCTGCCCGGAACGCAACGTCTCCCGGCTCGCTGCCCGCAAACGTGTACTGCGCCACCGCATGCTCGCCCTTGCCCGCGGGGATCCTGGCTGGGACACCTGCGGCGATGGTGGTGGTGGCAGACTGCCGGCTGACTTGGGAGCCGCTGCGACCACGCAGGACCTGTTCTTGGGCGCGCAGTTTGGACGAGATGAAGTCGCCACTTTGCCGGCTCTCTTGCTCGTTGTCGTAATCGTCGCCACCACCTGCAGCCAATGCCTCCTCGTCAACAAACCCAGGCGGCGACAGCGTCCGCGCCGCTGTCGACATGCTGGCCCGCACCCGCGTCCGCAGCTGCTCGGCGTCGGCAGGTGGGCCCGGGAACGCCGACGTCACGGGCACCCGGCCCAGCGTCGTTAAGGTAGCAGTTTCGCTGAGCGCCGTGCGCTGCGAAAACGACCGCGCAACCCTCGCATGCGGTGCTGCGTAGAACGTGGCAGACGGGCTGCGACTGCCGCTGCTACCACCACGATCCGCCGTGCCTGGGGGTGACGACATCGATGTTGTGGTGCTGCTCATGCTCGGCGAGTGCATCAGCGGCGGTGGTGTCGGTGTGTTTGTAATGTATGCTAGTAAATCTGCCTCTGACTGGAAAAGCCCCTGTGGCGACGAGAACTTGATTTGGCTGGGCGACGTGTTGCGGCCTACAGCTTTATGAGCCAGCTCATTTGTCTTGTCGCCCGTCTTTTCGGCGAGCTTTGCGACCTTGTTGTGCTCCTCCTTGTGATGCAGTGGCTGGGAAATGACTTTGCCATCTCGCAGCACCTTGAGGCCTTGCTCGGCTTGGGGTTGGATGGTCAAGAACCGTTCTTCCCACGTTTCCAACACGTCAACGTAGGACGCCTTTTCGTACTCAATGTCGGCTACCTTGTTCAAGTCTGCCATTGTTAAGCCACCGGTAAGACCCTGCACTTGGCAGTACTTGAACAGGATTTGGTTCCATGTCTTGTAGACCTTCATTTGGTTGAGATAAAGTTGGCTGGTCAAGGGGTTGAGGAACTCGCTCAGAGCTGTAAGAACAAACGGAATTGTCGACTTGACCTTTTCGTCCTGCGCATGGAACGTCTCTGTTGCAGCGTCTAGCTCAGCCTCTGCTTTTGCTAATGCCGCTTGCTCCTTGTCGCCGCCGTCGTTCTTTTTGAAAAGCTTCTCGACCGTGTTGGAGTGTCGGTCGAAATCCACCTTCTTGTGCTCGCGTTTCTTGAGCGCCTTTTGCACACCCTCAATGCACTCCTTGGCCGCCTTGACTTTAGCAATAAACGGCTTTTCGTACTCCTCAATCATGGGTATAATGGTATTCTCCACCTCCTTGGTCACCGCCAAGTAGCCCTGGATCGCGCGCACTTGGCTCTCTGGCGTTTCTCGCGTGAGGTGGTAAGCGTTCTCCTCCACAATTGGCTCGTACAGCTCCGAGAACCGCTTTGCCATCTTGACCTGCGACTTGCACACGTCAGCCCAAGACTCTTTAAACTTTTTTGTCTCGGACACGAGCAAGTCCAGCGCATGCTCTGCTGTCGAAAAGTCCTTGGACCACTCGATAATAATGCGGTCCTCGATCGATTTGCTGCCCGCAAGGCGGTGTGGGGCGCGCACAATGGCTTTCTTTGCGCCTTTCAACATGGTGGCGTACGTCTGGTCTGAATCTGATGTAAAGGAAAAAAGTAAGTGAAGAAGAAAAAGGGACAACGGAAAATAAAAGGATGGGGAGTCAAATGTCTGACTTGGAGTACAACACTTCTAGTTGTCAATCTTGAACGAGATCTTTACACTTCTTCATTTAATAACAGAATTACATAAAGCCCTGCTAGAATGTTTGCACGAGTTGCTGGTCTAGCGGCCGGACAGACCGTTAAGCCAACGGTATCACGTCCCGGCTCGTGAAGCCCTTTGAAATGCCCAATACCGTAACCCTTGCCCTTGCAAAGTAGCGGTTGTTATTCACGTCAAAAAATTTCTCGATAAATAAAATTAATATTAAAAGTTGATAAATAAGTGTTTTTTTATATATATATATTTTTATATATAGGTATTCAAGTGCTCAAGCAGGTTCGTTTCGGTCATGACGGGTCGTTAGAAAGTGGTTGGATATGCATAAATGGAATTGGGTGGGAGAGTAGGATGCAAAGGTTTGAGGACATTTGGATATTGGATTTAGTCCTCCTCGTCCAAGTCGCGGGCGCTGAGGCGGTCCTCGGGGGGTCCCACGAGGAGGTTGCATCTGCTGCTGCCGCCGAGGATGTGATCATCCAACCACTTTTCGGCCGTGAACCGTTGGCCGCACACACAGGTGCCGGTGTGGGAGAGCTTGCTGCGGAGGTTGCGGAAGCCGCGCACCTTCTTTTGGTCGTCAAAAGTAAAGTGGCAGTGGAGCAAGTGCTTCTTAAAGTCGTAGGGCCGGTTGAACTGGCCGCGCTTGTGGGGGCACTGGTCGCGAGGGTAGGGGCAGGTGAAGCGGGCCTGCTCCTGGTGCGTGCGCAGGTGGCGGGGCAAGTCGCGGCGAAAGTACTTGCCGCAGGTCTGGCACTGGTACTTCTTGAGCATTTGGTGCTGCTTGGCAGCGGCCTCGTCGTCCAAACGAGTGGAAGACGAGGAGGAAGAGGGCACGGCGTCAGAGCCCATGGACTGGAACTCCATGGGGTTGCCAAAGGACGGCGAGGCCATAAAGGGCATGTATGCGACGGGAGAGTTGGAGCTCTCATCGGATTCCTCGCTGAAATGGCTGTGGGAGTCGTCCTCATGGGGGTGCACGTGCGAAGTGCTCGAGCAAAATGAGTGCTCTGACGTTGGTGCGGCTGGCAAAAGCTGCTGTTGTTGTTGCTGCTGTTGGTGGACAGGGAACCATTCACCGGGCTGTTGGGTAGGGTAGACAGGAATGACAGAGTCAGACTGTCTTCTGGCAGAGTCGCCGGGCATGGAGGGAGGAGTGACAGGGTTGAAGGTAACCATTTGCTGCTGGGGAGTGGGGACCCAAGCAGGCTCAAACTGAAAGTCGCCAAGCTCCGGAGGTGCCATCTGCTGCTGCTGAGCCGATGCATCGTCCATGGAAGAACCAGTCGCTGCGTTCATGGGGATAAAGTCTGTAGGGGTAGTGACTGGGGTAGAGGTTGTGACAACCAGAGGCGCGGGAGTTTGAAAAGTCGTGGTGATGGCTTCGGGCGAGATTTGCGAGTTGGACATCCACGACATGCCGGCGTTCATGGCCTGAGGGTCGGAGACGGCAGACATGTCGCTGAGGGAGGCCGACAAGGGCGAGGAAACAGGCACAGTGCCCATGGCGGACTTGTAACCGGTAATGTACTCGGCGTTGGGAGCGTACATGTCAGCTTCTGGGGCAATAAAAAGTCCAGCGGCGTCGAGACGGACATTGTCGGACATGGTGGTGGGAACAGAGGCAGGACCAAACATGGAGTCGCGGGGACTGTTTTGGTGCTGAGCCTGCTGCTCGTAAGGGTCAGTTGGGTAGTAGTACATGGGGGCCACTGGGTGGTTGACGGCGTACATTCTTTGGTTGTTGGCGTTGGGAGGAAACCGTTGTCGGATGTAGAGGTTTTGTGGATAAGGCGGTGCTTGTGCTACTCGCTGCTGCTTTTGAAAAGAGGCTTGTGGATATGGCTTGTTTGGCTGCTGAGAAGTCGTCTGGCGTCCCAAATGGTTTGGCTGATCAGACATAGAATTTTTGCGGGTTGTTGGGTGGTGTAGAGGGGTTTGTTTGGCTAACTGGCTATCATAAGTTCAAGTTCACCTTGCAAAGACCTTTGTTGAAATGGTGTAATGACGATTGTAAGTTGAAAGTCAGCTTGTTGTAGTTTGAAAATTATATGGTATCGGAAAAAACAGAAAGTCGAAAGGAAACGGGGATCCAGTTCGATATATATATCCTTTTTGTCAATTGGTACAATAAATAAAACTGGGGGTGGGAACTAATTAAAGTTCAGAAAAAGCAATTTGGAACAATAGAACACCGTCAATGGAAGCTTCTATATTTAGTGTTCCATGCGTTCCATATATTGAACCTCCCTTCCATGCATGCGCAGTCTAAGCCGACTTCCCGATTGGGAAATATTTATTGGCTTGTTCCCCAAATTCTAAGCTCTGCGACTTTGTTCGATGACGTCTTCAGCTTCGATTCCAAAGCCAATCACCATCGAACCGCAGTCGTTTTACGTAGGCGAAAGTGCCGTAGAGTTTCCGAATAGAGTTGTTAGCAATGGCTTCTACAATCACGAAAAATGCGACGGGCGGGCTTTCGCTTGTAGGGAATTGCGCGATTGCTCCAGGTTTCTGGTGGCAGGGCTTGCTTCACTGTTGAAGGGCCCAATGAGGTCTACTGGCGATCTCTACTTTCGAAACATGGAAGGAGATTGGAGTGCACATGCTCTTCGTGGTAACAGTGTGGACGATCTGGAAGCCGTGGTTTGGTTGTTGCCGTTGTTGTTTGTTGTTGTTGTGCGTATCTGACTGAGTACATGTCTAAACCGTTTTCTGACAAGATCCCTATTGTCCTTCACAGTTCAGTTATGTAAGCATACCAGCCATTGCTTATTTGTTTTGGGTTATTTTTGGATCGAAATCGTGGGGGACGGGAGGCTGAGCAGGTACGGAGCTTCCATTGCATTGCTATTTTAGTCAAATAGAAGCCTTAGGTAAGCATATGGAAGAATTGTTTCTAAAAATTGTTCTGTGTTCCATGCATGGAATTGTAGAGATCTAGCCAATGAGCGCGCTTGTATATGGCTTATATGAAACATGCATGTGGTGAGTGACACAAACTATAACCCCAAATTATAGATCCAGCATATCTGCCAGAATTTAAGGTTGTTTCTATTTTTAAAAATAGCAACAAGGGCTAGCTACCAGTTATGACTTTATGTTTGTTTTTTTTTAATTTAACAATAAACAGGGGCCTGAATAGAAAACAAAGATCTGGCAGGAGCCCAGTTGAAACTCAGGACGGGCCTTAACGAGGAACCTTGCGAAACTTTAAGAAGTCGCTGTTTTGAGTCTTTGCCGCATGTTGCGAGAACTTCAAGCTTGTTTATGAGTCGTTTGGGAGTAACCGTGAAATGCTGGCCAGTAGCTACAAGAGGGCACGCAAGGAAAGGCCCACCACCACGTACAGAGAAACAATAATTCAACGCCAGATGTGCGCACTGCGCAGTCAACGCTGACGTTCAACCCAGCCACTACATTTTGCACGCAACTACGTAGCCCAACCCCTGAGAGACCGACGGCATGGCCAACGTCAGTGACTTGATCACAAGCAAAGCCAAAGCCAGACCCCATGTTCCTTTGAAAGCCGGCGGGTGGGGAGGCAAAAGGTAAAACGGTCAAGAAAAAGACCGAATCCATTATCACTTCTTATTGTATTTGTTTGAAAATGGAAACGGACAATGGGATGGCGCAAGAAATAAAAACTTGGCACTTGATTAAAGAACAATAGAAGAAGTAGTTAAAAAAGAGTTATTGGCTAAACGGCAAAAGTGGGCAGTGCTAAAGAACAATGCCTATTGTTCATTTTTAAATTGCTATTGTATCATTGATTGTATTTTTTATCTGTTTGGGGAAGGCAAGAAAGTGGATTTATTGTTCCGGGTCTACATAACTAACTCTAAAATACAAAAGGGCCTTTGTTTTGTTGGCTGAGTCTTTTTGGAATTTTTCCTTGGGTATCTGGCTTTTTGGGAACTCAATTTTTGACGTCATTCTTTTCCAACAACCCCCTCCCCACCAACGTTTGTTCCTTTTCTCATGTGAAAGGAAATTACTTACCTAAATATGGTTTTGCTAAGCCCTGCTTTTTGAAATTCAAAGTTGCTTCCATGCATGGTTTGGGGAACAAGGTTTTTGGATCTGATCTCAAAGCTAATCTGGACTTCCCCAGCGTTTCTAGTTTTCTTCAAACTGGAGTCGCTTTGAAAGAATAGGAGTCGCTTTGGGGTTTGCGCAAGAAGTTTATTTTGCTCATGCCAGATCCAGGTTCCTAGGTCCAAGGGGGCTTGGGGGTTTGAAGTGAGTGGTATATAGGTTGATGCTGGTATTACTGGGTTCTCATTGTGCAGAGATTCAAATAACATGCTGCTTGGTTTTCTGTCTAGCAGCTTTAACTATTCAGCAGTGCTGTCGGTTCTACGCTGTTGGTTCTATAAAGCCTATAAACAATGCCATTATGATACTTGAATTGAATACTAAACTAATTGATAAATCTGCAAAATAAAGAAAAAGCCGTTGTCACAACCGTTGTCAAAACCGTTTTGATAATTGTAATGTAATCATCAATGGATAATATCCCGTTGGTATTGTTATTTGTCCCTTGATGCTGTTCACAATCATGAATCATGTTGGACTGTTCCAAACTGGCTCTTGTCTATTTTTAGGTCCCTTTCAAAGGACCCTGGAGAAATAAAAATAAGCCTACGCCGGAATAGGCAAGTTTTTTAGTTCTATTAGCAAGGGCAAGGGCTATG
>JAJMHN010000082.1:0-87877 GCA_030566025.1 Geotrichum cucujoidarum
ATCCCCTCCCACCCCCTCGCCCCCGACTCCCACCACTCCAATCACACCCAAAGCAATAGCAATAGCCATAGCAGGGGCCGCAACATGGCCAAACGCATCTTTGGCGCAATCAAGAATAAAGACGAGCCGCCAGAACTCGTGCTCCCCGCCATGCCGTTGCCGGGCAAATCGAGCTCAAGCAGCCTTGCATCCTCGCACTCTTCACAGCACCAGCAGATGCAACCGCAGGTGCAGCCGCAGGAGAGCAGGCTGAAACGCATGGGCACGACGATACGCAGGAGGGTGAGCAACCCGCTTGACAAGAAACGAGTAAACTAGAGAAGAGCGCTGTGTGATTTTATTATTATCTACAATTTTACAGAATCTTTGACTTGCTTGTATCGAAGAAGAAAAAAAAAAAAAAAAAAAAAAAAAAAAGTATGGATGTATCAGTGCTCATGTATGATTGTTAATGAAAAAAGAAAGAGACGTTTATAGAAGTGCAACTGGCAACTGGCAACTGGCAACTACGTAATGAGCTGCACATTTTGATGATTGATGGTGGATTTTAGCATTGAATTGGCAGGCTGGTTTGGGTATACGCACAGCAGCGCTTTGACCAAGGGCCGAGGGGCGCGGCGCTGGTTTCATGCGACGGTTCGGCTAGCTCAAAAGAGTATACCATCAATGATCATTGAATTGGTTGTTGAAACTCAGGTTGCTTGAGTACAACAGTTTGATATCTGGGCACACTGGGTCTTCAGGTCACTTGTTTGGTTTTGGTTTAGTGGTAAGTTTGTCAACTTTTCATGGATCAGTTAACTTACTCGTAATCCAAATCCATATTGAGAAAAAGGTTTTTGAGCCACTGTCGCAGTAGCCGACAACCTTAAATCCAAATCAATCGGTCAATGATCATGCTGATTGATGAACAACCCTTGTCTTTGGAGGTGCTTGGATCCAGGCACCAAAGTCAGGGCCGTTTTCAAAGGTAATCGTGATTTCTGTGAGATTTGGAGAGCAGAGTGGATACTGCGGCAAGGCACCAGATCTTGGACCAGGGCCAGATCCATGCCGCTCTAATACTAGGACCAAGGTCTGGACCAATGCCTTTTCTCACTCAGGTTTACAACACACCTCCTACTCGCAATATCTATCTGTCATACGGAACCAGCAATAACCAAGGCAATTGTTCTGGCTGTTCTTTTTGCTTACCGGCCAAGGTTCTGGGTTTCAACGTCCTTGATTCCAAAACAAGTCACGAGACCAGCTGCGAGGGTTCGATTCCCTGTTTCAGTAAACTTACCTATTTCTGGGCAGGGCAAATCTCGCGGCCCCCTTTCTCCTCTTTTCTTTCTGAGGAATGTAACAGTGAATTGGTGAGAGGTGGCAGGGGGAGGAGGCACGGTCACGTTACCACTCAAGCCCCGATCTTGGGTTTGTTGTTTTTGCTTGTTTTTGTTGCTGAGTGTGGGGAAAATGGCGTAGTTTTTGTTGCCGCAAACAAGGCCTTATCAACAATCATCAAATCGATTGATAAGACAAACCCGACTTGCCACTGTGACATGCTCAACGACAGTCACGGCACCCAAGGACCGCCTTGTTATAAATACACCAGCACTTCCTCCTTTTTCTCTAACCAATTCAATTCAATTCAATACAGTTCAATCCCATTAAACATGCGCACCCAGCTCCAAGTCACCCACGCCCTCACCAGACAGTACATGGTCCAGCTCACCGCCGCCGCAAAGGCCACCCGCGCCATCTCCGCCCACTCCGCCGCCGCCATGGCCTCTGCTACCAACAACAAGAACGGCAACAAGGAGCACCCGGAGCAGATGATGGCAGGCGGGCCCAGCATCCAGATTGACAGCAACGCGGGCAAACTCGCGTCTGTGCGCGAACAACTCAAGAAGTAGTTGGAACACCCTGGTTTCACCTCCTCTCTTTTTTATTTATACAACGGTTTACAAGAGCTGTAACTAGTTCTTGCTTTTATTACTATTCCCCATTACGCATTTATACGAAGTTCTTACGCCCCCTTGCACCTTTTATTATTATTATTATTATTACTGATTGATTGATTTTGTTTGTTCTTGTCTCTATAACTCATACCATAATTTCCAATGACCTCTATTTTATTGCACTGTTGAAGATTGATGTTGAATGTTCACACACGATGGTCGCGTTGTTTGGTGTAACCATCTTGGGTGTGGGTTTTTAAATCTCGGCGGTTGGCGAGTCCCAACGGCCGAAGGAAAACCCCAACTTGAGTTGTTTGCAGCCCCTCAAAACGGGTTTTGCCAATGAGCTTTTCATGGATTCCAAGCAAAAACGCAATGACTGGGATAAAGCACTTGGGGTCTTGCATTGAATAGCGCTCGTTTCTCCAGTTATAGATTTTTTACTGCTTCATGAATTGGCTGCTCAGTTAGATTGATGCTTGGTCTCCTGTCTCGACTGGGTTTGTGTGTTGTTGTGGCCGCGTGACTCGGTTCGGCCACCTCCGATTTAATACATGCCTACTTTGGCTTCCCTGCCCAGTGCCACTGCCATGGATCAGTCAAGTCCTGCATGCAGGGGAAAGAAACGGAGACGGGAGAACCCAAACCTGGCTGGAAACAATGGGCTGCAAAGTACTCGCGCAATGCGTCAATTGATCGATTGTATGCTGCCGTTGCTGCAGAGTTGAATAGAACTAACTAGAAACGGGAAATGAGAATCTGAATTGGAACTGAAATTTTATACAGACAAGACAGACAACAATCCGCAATGAATTAGGGTGTTGAAAGTGTCGTCTGACTACTATTTTGCGGCAAGGTTTTAAGTGGATGAAAAATATGGCCTGAATATTGGCAAGGGGTTTTTTCTTTAGACAAGACTACTAGGTGATTTATCAGACTTGATGAGACGCAAAGCAGAAGCGGTTCAACGCTTGATTCCAAGTCCGTTGCTGGCAAGGAGATGAGATGCATTGGACGTCTCCTAGTATCAAGTAGCAATGCCGTCGGTGAAGAACTTGATTCTTAATACGTGAGGTCCAAAATTCCAAAGCAACAACTCTTGCAATTGGATATCAACTATTTTGCAACTGGTAGACTTTTCAAAATCAATCAATAAACAAAAACAGTCTTGACTCGCAACGGCAGTCTGAAACGAGCAAAACCTTTAGTTATTGCTTATTTTTTTTTTTTTTTTCTCTTTTCTTTTCGCTATGATTGTATTCAGCTTGTGGTTTGTTTTATTTATTCCAGCCGGTTGGAAAAAGGCGTTTTGTTGGGTGCCTAGATGTTCAAACGGGCCGGCTAAACCAGGGCTCACTCTAAAAAAAAAAAAAAAAAAAAAAAAAAAAAAAAAAATTGTTCCTTCACAATGGACGTGGATGTGCGTTTGGTTTGCCGTTCCTGTTCAACGCCATTTCTAGTTTACCAGATTCCCTGGGGCTCGGCACCCGACAGACCTAGGGCTGCTTGCAAAGCAACTTCACCAAGAACCTGCAAGGAAAGAAAAAGTAGTTGGTAAATCGTTGCCAAGAATTAACGGATAGAGAAAAAAAAAAAAAAACTCGAACGAAACGGCGAAATTCCGTGGAACGGGTACTTCAACGGTCCGGAGACTGGCAACAAGCCTGAGCTAACTGACATCGATGCTATGCTAACTTGGTGCGTGTACATAATTCACTAAGAAGTGGTTTCAGCTTACTCAAACTTCAGTGAACAACTAGGTAAGAAATTCTCACCATGGCTTCTGAATAAATTGATCAACGGCTTGATGCTGACCTGTTTTAGAGATTCATCAATCCAAGACCAACGGCCAACGGCTAATCTCGGTTTCTTTCAACTTGTCCTTCCTTTTTGCAACACTGCATTTCTAACCGCAATTGAGCCAGATCAACAACCTCGTATTTTTTTCACTTAATTTTTTTTTTTTTACAAGCCAGCGGATAAATATTTTACGCCGTTTCAATTGATTTATTTTTTTTCTTTTTAAACGTTTTTCCGTTTTTCTTTGCCAAAGCAATGTCGATCCCAGCGAAAAGTTTTTTTTTTCTAAAATTGCTTACCTCAGCACTTATTGTCAATTACGTAAGTCTAACGGTCAACGCAAAGCCCTTGCAGCAGCTAGTATGGTGTTTCAGTCCGTGACTCGGAAATGCTAGTTACTTGTAAACGTTGTTTCACCTGGAATTGACCAGGCGTTTGTTCCAATGACATGGTAATTATTCTAGTCAAGTCAAATAAAGTCGTCGATTATTTCATCCGGCTATTCATGGGCAAAGCGGTTCTTGCAGAAAAAAAAAGTTTTTCTTCTTCTCAAAAAAAAAAGTTTATTTTGTGGGTTAAAAGGGCGGCGCGTCAATCATTGACCGATTGTTCATGCATGGAAGGCAAACAAACAGCAAACCCGAACGACCCGCAAAGGCCCCAACGCCATCCAGAAATGTTTTCAACTGGATAATCATTGACTGGCCCGAAGGTCGGTCGGACCGTTGGGCCGACAAAGTGGAATTTGATTCGGTAACTCTTGCTGGTTAGTTCAACGTTCAAGGTACCCGGACAAGACTAGTCCATGAAGGACGTAAACGAGAGCCAAGGAAGTTAGTTACTGACTAGCCATGTTTGTACGTACGAGAAAGCAAAATTTTAATCCCGTATTTGTGATATTGCAACCGAGTTAACGAAACTCCCTTTAGACATGTCATTCCCCTCTTCATAATGTTTGGCATGTAAATCGGTTGCTTTGGGCTGTCGTGTCCAGTTGACAAATTTAATAAACCGCATGAAAGAAGCCTAAGCCAAAAAGTCCGTTGGTCAACTTGAACAACTAGTTCTTTCGTGGAATCGGCATGACAATGCGATTGTTTCTAAGTTTGGCCGTCTAGAAACAAACCACAAAAGGCTTAAACCCAAGGTTTTGTTTAATAATTCATGCTGTCTAATACAACTCAATACGAGCTTCATTTATTGTTCGTGGACTTGCTTTGTAGTGGACGAGATGAAGGATCCAAGTTTCATGCTGGCAAGTTTTGTTCAATGCGAATTAACTGGAAACAAAGTAGCAGGGGCGGCATCGCTCTTAATGCCCTGGGTTATGCTTGTTTTGAAAAGGGAAGCTTGGTCTGTTTGCTAATCAAGAATGTGTTGACCGTCCCAAAGTTCGTCCAAAGTTGCCCTGCAACATTGGTTCGCAAAGAAACCCCAGTTTCCCGTGTTGAACAAACGATTAATACGGATATCAGTGGGATTGGTGATAGTTTACTAGTTACTACAAAGTTCCCTACTGAAACACAAAAAGTGAACCTTTGCAAAACGGGCGGGTTGATCCGCGCGACCGTTGAGTTCCGTTGTGGGGCCATCCAAGTCACAATCATGGCCAACACCGTTGGGTTTGAGTGAGTATGTCTCGCGACTTTTTTCTATTCATTCGTTCCAGGCCAAGGCAAGTTCGGTGTAAAGAACAGTTCATGAAAAGGAATTTTAGTTCCGTGACTTTTTGTTTTGACAGCAGCTTTTTCTCTGCTTTGGTGAAGCTGCTGCCGAGAACCTTGACTCTGGGCCAAAGGTCACGCTACCAACTTGTTCGACTCGGCTCAACTCGGCTCAACTCATGTCCAGCACGAGCACCCGTTCCTCTGCCGTTGCAAGCGGTTGCAGCACTTCCGTCTCGCCACCACCTTGTGCCGGTAACTGCACCAAACCACTCCACTCCAAACCAAACCAAACCAACGCTCAACCACGTCGCCGAACCTCGCAACTGCTCAGTTTCTTCAGCCAGGCTACAACCCCTGCCCTGTATGTGACGCACAGTGCCCAATCGGGGCAGTCTTGTGCGCGTGGAAGGACTGGAATGTTCTGTGGGCCGTTCCAGCATGTGCACGCCTGCTGGGTCCCATACTTTGGGCCTGACATTGGCAAAGACTGAAATGTACGCAGACGACGCACTACTCAGAACTGGCCACCCACCACCACAATTGGGTACCTTCTGTAGCGTACCAGCGCTGTATTTATACTTTTTCCACAAGGCGCGGTCACCCACCACAACCGTTTCAGCTCGTCATTTTTCTTTTTTTGGGTTTTTTTTTTTGGTTTTTGCCCTGGGCGTAATTTCCTGTATATATAATTAACCTCCCTCCCCTTCCCCTTCATTTTCCACCTTTTCCTCTTCTCTCTCCAACGAAACCCACGACAGCATACACCCACACCCATTTCTCCCTCGACACCTCTCGACACCTCATCCTCCCCGCCACCACCTCTCCAGCATCATACAAATATAATCATGCACGTGTCGCCGTGTAATCTCACGCCCAAGACTGCAACAGCGTCTTGCGGCGGCAGTGCCTTTATCCACACTCGCCCCTCGACTGGCAAGAGCTGCGTCAGCAAGTACCCGTCCATCGACGACATTCTCGACAACAAGTCCAGCTACCCCTACAACCTGACGGCCTTTGTCGGCTTTTTGTCGCAAAACCACTGCCTCGAAACCGTCGAGTTTCTCATGGACGTGCAAAAGTACAAGGACGCCTTTGCCAAGGACGTGACGTCCAAGGACATGCTCGTCATGATGTGGAGGCGCGTGGTCGACACGTATGTGCGCATCGACTCGCCCAAGGAGCTCAACCTGCCCTGCGACGTCAAGAACAAGGTTGTCTCTCTCTCGCCCGAAGAGCCCCCCAACCCGTCTCATTTCGACGAGGCCGTGGTTTTGGTCAAGGACAACATGAAGGAAAACGCCTACGCCCCTTTTATCGCCTCTGTAAAGTGCATGACTAAAAACAACAACAACAACAACAACAACACCAACAATAACAATTTTACCTCGCATTGCCCCGAGTCATGCATGTCTTCTATTGGCAACATGATGATTTCGCCGTTTGGCTCGCATGATTCCACCAACGAGTCCACCGCCTCGGACTCTAGCTGGCACCAGCCCGAGTCCTGGGGGTCCGACTGCCTCAGCAAGTCGAGCTCGGTCGAGTCGCTTGTCTTTGGCGACGAGACGAGCGGCATTCGCACAAATACCACTAGTACCTCTACTACAACGACAGCCACTACCATTAACCCCATGACGCCGCCAGAGTCTCCCATGGGATTTATCGACTGCGACCCGAGGTTCACGTACGCTGCGCTCAAAAAGGACCCAGCGCGCCAAAACATTTCGCGCCAACACAGTCACTGGCGCAAAATGTCACAGCGTCTCAAGTGGCGCCGCCACGGCGACAAGGAAGTTCGCTCTTGAACCATACCACTTTCTCACTATTTATTCATTTTCTCTCGCCACAGTTCTTTGCATTCTACAACTCTTCACCTTTTTGCATTTCCACCCAAACATTGCATTTTTACTTATAGAAACGACTTATCCAACATCATCAAGCCTATTATCTTTTTTCCTTTCAACAAACTATAGAGTTGAAGGATTATGATGACCCTTTTTTCTCTCTTGTCGACATGAAATCTTTCTTTTTATGGTCGCATGAAAAAATCATTTTGCTTTTGTTTGTTTTTTTTTTGTTTTATTTAGTTACTACTACTAAACCCGTTCTCCATGTATTTATTTTAATTTATTTATTCTTTTACACTAGCAAAATTAGAAACTTTTACCATCCCTTTCAAACGAAAGTTCTACTGTACTTGACTACTTGAGTCGGCTGTTGTAGGGAGAGACGTTGAAATAAAAACGGGCCCGTTGAACTAATTTTTCTTCGGCTGGGCGGCCTTTGTTTTTTTTTTTTTGGTAAAAAATCTCAACGGGCCATGCTGTTCCAAGTTCTTGCTCACCTGACCACAACGTTTAAGGGTAAGGGTGAATATACAGTGGCGTTGGCAGGCAATGACTTTACTTAGTTAGTGTGTCACGAACCAACTATCGGGCAAGATGGACGGTTTGAAAACATTGTTGGTTAATCAATGAACGGGAAATAGCTGGACTTGGACTCCGTTTTGAACAAAGCAAGTTGTACTGAACAACCAGATCAACGTTTGGCTGTTCGTGGCTGGGTACTTTTTGTTCCAAAACCGGTCCCCATCATAGATGTGGGTTAGGGGTTATGGATGAAAAGTGCCTTCGAAACAACGGTCGAAAAAAAAAAAAAAAAAAAACTCTTGTTAATGATAGTTACTGGGGAAGACATTGAACTTGGCAGTTGAGCAGGCCTCCAAGTCAACTAAGTTAATCAGTTATTTGCAGTAGTGAGGTTTGGTGTGGGATTGGGATTTCGTAGTGCCGGTTGTCGGTGCCAGTGCTGGGGGATTGGCATGATGACCCGAAACCGTGCATCCCCCACGGCCCCTCCCCGTTCATCTGGACTTGGCTTTCTAAGTAGCGTGTGAGTCCCAGTTTGCAACCACAATAGTTACCACCTTTGGACAAGTTCACACTCCACGGAAAGTTGTTAGTTACCCAACAGCAACACTTGACTTCTTGGTTGGCTAGTTAGTTACCTTCTCATCCCCATGGGCCTTCTAACTACAAACCTAGCAAAGTCGACCGCCAGAAACATCACTGACGCCGCCCATCAATCCATCAACAAGTCTGGAATTCTGGCGTTGGCTTGCCAGTTGTTCCTTCCGTAAAAACCACGTGACTACATGACGTCATACAACCTGGCCATAGTTTTTGATATTGAATTACGTCAGCCAGGGCTGGGTCTCAAATCAGAGTTTCAAAACGTTGGGTTCGACTAGTCGGTAACCCGGGTAACCAATCAGTGATTTTTTAGAGTTTGTGGCTACCATATTGGGACGCGTGCATTTGACAACTACTTAAGTTGAGTAGTTTTTGGAAAAACTTCTAAAACGGTTTCTCCAAACAACCCCGGCTGGACTTGTGTAAGTCGCTGTTAGAACTTACAAGGGCTTGAAGAAGGAGGAAGGCGGTTGTGCCTGACCGGAAGCTTTTTTTTTTTTTTTTTTTTTTTTTTTTTTTTTTTTTATTACAAAAGGGTTGAGAGTTCAGATTAATGACTAAATATAGGCAACTTGCTGATTGATAAGTAAGTAAATAAGCCTGCTGTATAAAAGGTCGATTTGACTGTAACGAGCAAGGAGTGGACGCAAGCTGAGCAAGGTTATGGTGCAGGCGAGAAGCCTTGTGGGATGAAAAAAAAAGTTGTTTCAGACAAGAAAACGTTCGTTAAATTTCGTTTGTACAAGTGGTTCGTTCTCTATCATCATCTTGAGTTCTAGGGCTATTGGGTAGCTACAAGAACAAAACCTGTTTGCAAGGCGACTTTGTTTTTAGAGTTTTGGGCGGTTTGACAGGTTTGAAGAAGTAAGTTCAAGTTTTAACTTTTTAAATCATCGATGATGCGATAGTACCATCAAAGACTTCCGCTCAGACAAGACCAGCGAGTTACTTGGAATTGAATTTGATGTAGCCTAGTCGTCGGCTCAACAACTCTATTGGCAGAACGAAATAGTCACGATATGGATCCAAGTTAGTTATTTTGAATGCCCAAATGATTTGGTCATCTCACTGACAAATGATTTAAAGACAGCGAGTCCACCTGGTCCCACTTGCTGATTGATTGAGAGTTGTCCCAGACTTTTTGCAAGGGATGGGAAGTTAGAGTTACAGGGCGTTCAAACAATACAAAAATAATAGGGAGATCAAGTTGAATCTCTAAGGGTACTTGCGATCAGTTACGAAAAAAGGCAGACAAGAAACTCTGAGTGGGGGTTGAACTGGGTTTTTGGTATGGCTTTCCATTGACAGATTGACATGGGTACCTATAAGGCTTGTTAAAAAAAGGGTTTGTGAATTTCCAAGTCGTTTATCAATGTAACGAGCCTATGTATTTACGACCAATAATCATAATCTTTTTGCGAGTGAGGAGAAGTTACCGCACCGCAAACCCAAAACATGGAGTTATCGATATTGAATAGGGATGAGAAAGTGTGTGTTCAAGTATCTGCGTAGAAATGCTATCTGCATGCCCGGTTCATAAAACTCATTGCAAACCACAGAAGCAGCCGCGTCATGGATTGATGCGGATTTCAGAGTATTGTAAAATTTTATCACTGCTTGTTCAGACGACTCAAGTGACTTGGAGCTGTTAATGACCTCGCTCTTCGAACGCACAAAAGCTTGTACAATAGCATGGATCAAAAGCAAATGATTTGTACTAATTGATTCATGTTGATCTATTCAAAATTACAGAGTTGTTATTTATTGAGCGGCTGACTGTTGAGTTGCCCATGATTCCTTGAAACTCAGCGCGTCCTGAACAAGGTCCTCCCCCAAGCATACGTAACGTTACAGACAACAGTAAAATTCAATCTTCGCAACCTGGACTGATATCCGACGGCTTATTTAACATTGGTAATAGATATCAGATTGCTTGTGGCTGACGAATCCTTTTTCCGGTGGCTTTTGAATTGCTCAAGTGTAAGACGCCTATTGGGAAGGGAGTGCACGTATAGAAAAGGAATACGCGACAGAGCACGGATTTCGGATTTAACGAAACAACACCACACAAAAGACAAGTTCGACGACACAACAACAAGACATCTTAATGGACTTACAATGACCAACCAGCATGGAATTGAGATGAACGCGTAGACGAAACGCCACACATGCATTATTAATTTGTGAGACGGTCTAGGATGAATAGTGGAAGCTGGCAAGGTGTTGAAGGGCCGCGAGTCCGCTGTTGCAGGGCCTAGACCTAGGCTACATGCAAAGCAAAGACGGTACTCTGTCCGCGGAGATGGTCAAATAAGATGAGAGCATAGCTTTCAAGCGTCGGCAATTAAAAAAAAAAACAACAACTGTGCGGCTGTAGTTCTAGAACTTATGCAAGACGGAGTTAAAAACATTGCAAGCAAAAATGTGTGAACTACGTTAACAAAAATTGCAGGTTACTGCCCAACCTTGACTTTAGTAATGAAATTGCATGGAACACAAACAGGATAAGCCACTATTTAGACTGAGAGTGAACTCTCCATTTTTGTATAAATAGAGACGTTTCCCTCAATGTCGTTTTGATTTATTTTATACTCATCACTCTCATAACTTACTCAACCTTTATTCTTCAAACTAATCTCTATCAAACACAAAAAATGTCTCTTACAGGAAAGACCGTTCTCATCTCTGGTGGTGTTAAGAACCTCGGCGCTCTCGTTGCCAGAGAGTTTGCCTCTATTGGCGCATCCAACTTTGTTCTCCACTACCACTCGCAGGGCGACAAAGTCAAGGGTGAAGCTCTCGTTGAAGAGCTTGGAAAGAAAGGCGCCAAGGTTGAGCTTTTCCAAGGCAACCTTATTGACGTTTCTGTCAACAAGCAATTGTTTGACTTTGCTGTTGACAAGTTTGGTGGCATTGACATTGCTGTTAACTGTGTGGGCAGACTTCTTAAAAAGCCAATTGCACAAATCTCTGAGCAAGAGTACGACGACTACATGGGCGCTAACGCCAAGGCGCCTTTCTTTTTTGTCAAGGAAGCCGGCCGCACTCTAAACTTTGGCGGCAAGCTCATCATGGTCTCAACGTCCATCTTGGCCGCTTACGTTCCCATGTTTTCTCTCTACGCGGGAGGCAAAGCTGCCACTGAGCAGTTTGTGCGCGCTGCGTCGAAGGAGCTCAAGGAAAAGCAAATCTCGGTCAACAGCATTGCCCCCGGTCCCATGGACACTCCCATGCTCCACGACCAAGAACCACCTCAGGCCATTGCCCACCTCAAGGGCATGTCCATGAACGGTGAACTTACAAAGATTGAGGACATTGCTCCTATCATTAGATTCCTGGGTACTGAGGGTTACTGGTTTAACGGCCAGTGCTTGTTTGCCAATGGTGGATTTGCTACACGTTAGAAAAGATCAACTAACTAGTGATATAGTACTATAGTACGTATTTTGCCTAGTATTTAGTCCATGCTTTTTAATTTCTACATTTTTAGCCAATGAAATAGACATTTCGACGAACAAAATAGAATGCCATTTGATTTAATATTACTCAATTAAGCCAGTGAAGACTAGAGTAAAAAATTTCATTTGATATACTCTTTTCAGTAACTAGGTGTTATTTTTCATCACGATTTGAATTGCGACCATGGTGCGTTGACGTTTTTTTTTTTTTTTTTTTTTTTTTTTTTCTTGCGGTTATACAGGGAATGTATTGTAGATAATCTGAAATAGACAGGCATGCTACAGGTACTTCAGCACCGGAAAACGGTTTACCACGTACAAATACATTGAGCATAAATGAATTACTGAAAACTGTAAATATAAATTCGTAATATCTAGTAGAGCTAAAGTTAGAAAAAAAAAAAAAAAGTGGTAAGGTTTCAAAAATAGTTGGTGCTTCCGCACAACAGATGTTAGTAACCAATTATGATCCGTCTCCGCAGAACTTCATTCAAATAAGCGATACAACTTACTTAGCTACTGCGTCTATAAATGCACGCTCCACTTAAAATACACTTGTATACTAAGCAAAAAAAAAGAACCAAAAATTAAGTGACATAGACAGGAATCGAACCTGCAGCCTTTGGATTTGGAATCCAATGCTCTACCATTGAGCCACTACATCAGTCACTTGCAAAAAATTGTTGCAATTACCATAGGTGGAACACGCGCACGTAAGTTTTTCAGTTGAAAAGCTCAATTAATTACTTTAATCAACAATAGAGCAGATATAGCTATTAAAAAAAATTTGATTATAAAAAGTATTTTTATGTTATTGGGAAGACCATTGCACTTCGCTTTACCGGTGCGGATACCATGTGAGTGAGGTGTGTTACAGAGCAGCTTGTTCTCGCATCCTAAGGCTGCATAGCTTCATAATGCCATTATTTATGCATTCACATGTGAGTTTGACTAGACGAGTTTGGTAATTACCGTGTTATCGCTTGTGGGTCTATAGTAGAGCCGTGCTGCCCACACGAAGTCGCCGTTGGGAAGAACCAAGGTGCTACTTGTGGCCAGGACCAAGCTAATTTTCCTTTTCCAGCATTTTAAAATGAAGTAAGCTTTTATCAACGTTGAAACTTGAAAGTTTTCTGATGTTTTGGTGATAGATGAGAAAATTTTTTAAACGGAATTTTTTTTTTTCTTTTTCTTTTGGCAGTAGGAGCAATCATGGATCGATTTTTGAAGCAGGAGGATTGGCATACCCGCGTGTTGCGTGCTGTATGCAACCCTGCCATGCTCTGCAAGAGTGCACCGCTTCAACTGCAAGCAAGGTCAACCCACTGCAACCGCCCACCTTTGGCTTGATAAACCTGACCGCCCATAAACCAAGTTATCCGCCCAGGTTCGACAAGGAGAGCATCGCAGTCCCAGTAAATTGGGCATACCAAGCAACCAGGGCTGTGGAAAGGTCTCGATGTTAGGTGAGGCTGGGGCGAGGCTGAAAACTTAACCTTCTTGTCTAAATCCAACTTGTGCGGGTTCTGAGACCCACTCTCACGCAATAACAACTCTTCTACTAGCCTGATAAAAGGCTCAAGATCGCCGCTTTGCTGACAAGTTTCCACTCACTTTAACGAGGAGTGTAAAAACTGCAACCTTGAACACAAAAAAGACTAATCTACACTGTTATTGATACGAAAAATAAAGAAATTTATTGCATGATCGGTGATGATGGAAACAAGATGATTACAACTTTTTGGTTTCAGCGCGTGCTGGACCCATCATGGAGGCGCATATGCTCATTCAATTCCGCCTGGAATTGCATAGTCTACCGGCAAATGCTGAGATGACGACTGCGGCGGGAGCACAACAGCTGAGGGAGCTGGGACTGGAAAGCCAACCATGGTAGCGGGTTGGTAATGGTCAGCGACGTAGTAAGGGATGGAATTGTTGGCGTGGTGCTCCTCGGCCCGCACTGCGGTTTCTTCGCTCCACACCATGCCATGTACTGCCCGTTCATGGCGTAGCCTGTTTCCCGAATCAGCGTGCCAGCGGGTGGTACACGGCCCACTGCCTGGAAATAGCTCCATCCCGTTGGGCTGCCAGAACCGGCATTCAAAAGTAGGATTGCTATGTTTGCGGTTGTGGTGTTTTTGCTGCTCTAGCTTGCGCACAAACCCAATTAGATGCCAAGGGCAATTGGTATCGGGGCACTTGAACCGACGCCCGCTTGCATTTGTTCCAGTTGGTGCGTGTGGGTCGTCATCGTGTGTGGCAGTCTCGACTTTTTTAATGTGCTTTGCGTACAGATCCAGGTCGCGATCGTAAAACACTAGATTGCAGTGCGAGCACTTGTATTTGCGGTTTTTCCATTTTCGGGGTTTTCGTCCATTGCAATCGTACTGGACTGTACCGTCAGGGTTTATGCTTGGTGCTGGGGGATTATTAATGAGGCTGTTGAGGTTGTTGTAGCTGGAAGAAGACAGTTTGGAAATTGAGCCGCTATGGCTAACCCGACCGCGAGACATGCTTTGCCGCGAGTGCACACTGGAGGATCTTGAGGACGCACGCGGAAAAGCCTCAGGGTAAGCAACCCACGGTGGCATAGACCGGTCAGCGTTTAGAGGACTGACTGACCTGGTTCCTGATTGCTGTTCTGAAAGAAACGGAGGGTCCGTAGGACTGAAGGACAACATCTCTCCCGGCAGTGCTGGACCGTAAGGCGCTGGAAGGAATGCTGGTTGTGCGTTGTTTGCAACGCTGTATTGGTCTGGGAAGTAGCCAGCATGATCATTGGCAATGGAATCTGTGGGAGAAGAGAGGTCTGACATGAAATCGCTCCCCGAGCCTGCGTCGTCAAAAATGGGATTTGGGGCTGGCAGAAACAGTTGCTGGTTCACGTTTGGCGACACGTAGTCAAACGTCTGCGATGCAAACGGAGAAGCTGTATAAGATTCATGTTGAAGACCGTAACTTACAGGAGTGGAGAACTGCTCGTGGATACTCCCTGACGCTTGCGGTGAGTAGAATGGAGATTGGATGCTATCAGGCGAAGCTACTGGCGGTATGTCAATTGAGCTTGGCATAGGCATACGATAGTGGTTTTCTGGCTCTAGGTAGCTCCCTGTGGCGGAACTTATTCCCAGAGCGTCGAAATTGGCGGGCGCATCCGTCGGTGGAGTATGTGACGTATATTGTGTGTGATAGAAAGACATGAGACAGACATGAAAGAGAGGTAAAAAAAGGAATCAACCAGAGTCAAATAATTAAGACACTTGTTTGATAAAGGTATAGTTAAGAAAAAAAAATAAAATGTGGAAAGAAGGGCATATAAGTAAGAAAAGAAAAGAAAATGGAAAGCAAATTTCGCAAGGGACCAATAATTTTTCATTTTACACATTTACAGTAATGAAAAGTGCTCGAATGACGGTCGGTTGTGTCAGAGCAGGTACTTAGTTATCTAGTAACTAGTTACATAACTAGTTCCATACTTTCACAGAGAAGAAGTTAAGTTGGCTTGGGAAACAGTTTTGGGCTTGACCAATTTAACGGTTTGGTTGAAGCAAGGCTTCTAGCGCGGAGAATACGAAGGGCAGCACGGCCGGTGGTTCCATACACACCCTTTGGGATTTTTTGCCAATACCGTACTGGCATCATCGCTCTACCTTGGACCGCTTGCGTAGGACGGAAGCCCGAGTTTGGCACAGAACTGTCCATTCAAGCACAGTTCCGCACGGCAAGGACTCGGCACTCTGTGAAGCGTGTAACTGGCCCGAGGAGCGTTCGCAGCTTCTCGCCGGTTTGGCCAACAAAAGATGGGCCGTTTCTCCTTCCAAGTTCCATCGCACCGCCAGGGCAGCAAAAGCAATTATTTTATGCGATAGTGCGGTGGTATACATTTAATGTGCCTTTGCCGGAGTCGAACTGGGAAACATCGAAACTGCAAGTGCCAAAAGCGACCTTTCTTGCGTGGAGCCGAAGCTGCTAAAACATCGATGCACGCGGAGGCTGCAGACCTGTGGACGGGGACAAGCGCCAAATAAGTTGCAAGTGGTAGGAGTGACGTCCGCTGGTTAAGCCTTGATGTTGTTGGTCAGTTAACTAGGTAGCCAATTGGGTTGTTCCGTAGGTGCGTGGGTTTCACGCGAATTGAGCTGCCATGGTGGACAAGACTATATTGCTAATCGAATGCATTGAAAGGTCGTTTGCAAGACCCTGAATTTGATAATTTGCTTTGTACCACAAGACTGTGATCCGATAGGCCCGCTGAGCTTACGTTTCGGTGCAGGTAGGTTTAATAACTCAACAAGGGTCCCTTTATAACATATCAACAGCTTTTAAGTCAGCCAAAATACAGCCAACTTGATTTCTGGATCGTCGAGGAGTGCTGGAGAGAACCATTAACTAATTGCCATGAAAAACTGCAAGTTTGAGTGCTTGCCAGTTTCGGCAAGTTCGCAGCGCTAGGCTCACAAGTCTCGAGCCCAGATAGTAGGACACCGGCTTCTCCAACCCACAACTGCACCCAGGCCACGACAACCCCAAACAACCACCATTGCCGGTACGTCCGCATTGATATTTACTGGCATCGCACAATCCTGACTTCAAACTTCAGAGACCATCTTCTCATAGCAAGTCTTTTCCGGCTTGTTTTTATTGTTCACGTACTACACGCAGTGATCTGATCAGGGCTAGGGCACGTCTTGCCACCCTTTGGGAGCCAAAACGCTTGGCCAAAACTGAAAATCAACGTCACAGCCACGTCAATCACCAACCTGCCCTTTGATCTCTTGAACGCTTTACCGGCACTTTCTTCTGGAGCTTCTGTGCAAGCGAATTTCTCATAATTTTTGGTCCCACACATCAAAAGCTGCCAAAGTTCCCCAGGCGTACCCGAGTTAGGTGGTATGCCCCATTAAGGTGGACTTTTCTCGTTCTAAATCGGTCTCGTTTGGCAATAGACCGCCTCTCAGCTTCTGTGCTCAGCATGACGGACCCAGATAGCATCCCCTTACACAGACTCTCGACGGGTGCGTCGTCCTACTTTGGCGGAAATGAGGACGACGAGGACGAGGATCTCATTGTGCATTCGACAGACTCTGATCCTCTCATGGGCCTCGACAACAACGCTCCAAAAAAGTCTTCCTCGTCGCTGACCCGCCCCGACTCACGGCAACGCTCTTCTTACAAGCTCAATGCAAACTTTATCAAAGATAGAATTGGCCGGATATTCAGCAACTCTTCGACAACTAGTCTTTCTGTCGCTCTGGCCACCGAAACCGAAGATCTGGGCCCTCACCGAACGCTAAGCCCGGAGACAGCACTTCCTTCTCGCTCAAAAGGCTACTCGTATCCTTCCAACGCCATTTCCAACGCCAAATACTCTGCATTCAGTTTCCTTCCAGTCATCCTTTTCGAGCAGTTCAAATTTTTCTTCAACCTGTACTTTTTGCTTGTCGCCCTGTCTCAGATCATCCCGACTCTGCGGATCGGATACCTGTCTTCCTACATTGTTCCGCTTGCTTTTGTTCTCATTGTCACCATGAGTAAAGAAGCTTGGGACGATATCAGCAGACGCCGCAGAGATCGAGAGGCAAACACGGAACTTTACGAAGTGCTCAATCTCGATTCGGCAATGACTCCGGCTCAAAATCTCAAAGTTGGCTCTCTTGTACGCCTGCATAAAGACCAGCGCATACCAGCCGACATGATACTACTGCAATCCTCCGAATCAACTGGCGAGTCATTTATACGTACCGACCAACTTGACGGTGAAACGGACTGGAAGCTACGAATTTCGTGCGCTCTCACTCAAAACGTCAGTCTACAAAACCTGAATGAAATTTCCATCACTGCATCTCCTCCTCAAAAGGATATTCATACCTTTTTGGGAAGTCTTAAATTATTTGAGTCCACTATCGGCCTTTCTGTGGACAACACGCTTTGGGCCAACACAGTGCTAGCGTCGGGCTCAGCTATCGGGTGTGTCATTTACACAGGAACCGAGACCCGTCAAGCACTCAACACGTCTCGTGCCGGTACCAAGACTGGCCTCTTGGAATTAGAAATCAACAATCTTTCCAAAATTCTCTGCGCGTGTGTTTTCTTGCTGAGTGTAGGTCTGGTAGCAATCGGCGGCTTTGGCAAAAACTGGTATGTGGATGTGATGCGCTTTTTGATTTTATTTTCGACCATCATTCCAGTCAGTTTGCGCGTCAACCTCGACATGGGAAAGTCTGTTTATGCTTACCAGATTGAGCATGATAAAAGCATTCCAGAAACCATTGTTCGAACCAGTACCATTCCAGAAGATCTGGGTCGCATTGAGTATCTTTTAACTGACAAGACCGGCACACTGACTCAGAACGATATGGAAATGAAGAGAATCCATATTGGTACAGTCTCTTACGCTGGAGATGCTATGGATGAAGTTACAAGCTATGTTTCAGGAGAGGCAAGTGGTCCACGAAGCAGGCGAGAGATTGGGAGCAGGGTGAAAGACATTGTCACAACCTTGGCCATTTGCCACAGCGTCACACCTTCGTACGAAGATGGTCAAATTGAGTACCAGGCTGCCTCGCCCGACGAAATTGCTATTGTCAAGTGGACAGCCTCAGTTGGTCTCTCCTTGTACAAGCGCGACCGCACTTCCATGACATTAATCCATGAATCCTCAAACACCCAACAAGAGTATGAAATCTTATATGTTTTCCCCTTCAACTCTGACAACAAGCGAATGGGTATCATTGTGCGTGACAAGACTAAAGACGAGATTTGGTTTTTGCAAAAGGGTGCGGACGTTGTTATGGCGCCTATTGTTCAGAGTAATGACTGGCTGGACGAAGAGTGTGGCAACATGGCCAGAGAAGGTCTTCGCACACTTGTTGTTGCCCGCAAGCGCCTACCCTCCACTTTATACGACGCTTTTGTTACCAAGTATACAGCTGCCAGTTTGGTCATGGTGAACCGTGATGCCCAATGTGCAAAGGTTGTTTCCGACTTGCTGGAACACGACCTTGAGCTTTTGGGTCTCACTGGAGTTGAAGACCGCTTGCAAAAAGACATGAAGCCTTCGCTGGAGATGCTGCGCAATGCTGGAATCAAGATTTGGATGTTGACTGGTGATAAAGTCGAGACAGCCCGATGCGTAGCAGTGAGCTCAAAATTGGTAGCTCGAGGTCAGTTCATTCAAAGTGTGGTCAAGGTCAAGACTAGAGATACGGCCTTTGAGCACATTGATTTCTTGCGACAAAAACCAGATTCCTGTCTACTCATTGATGGCGAGTCATTGGCACTGTTCCTCGACCATTTCAAGGAAGAGTTTGTGAGCGCTGCTGTGCGACTTCCAGCGGTCATTGCCTGCAGATGTACACCTCAACAAAAGGCAGATGTTGCACTGCTCATCAAAGAGTTTACCAGGAAGCGTGTGTGCTGTATTGGTGATGGTGGTAACGACGTCAGTATGATTCAAGCTGCTGACGTGGGTGTTGGTATTGTTGGCAAAGAAGGTAAACAAGCCTCTTTGGCTGCTGACTTTTCCATCACTCAGTTCTGCCACTTAACCAAGCTGCTTGTCTGGCATGGCCGTAATTCTTATAAGCGTTCGGCCAAGTTGGCGCAGTTTGTCATTCACCGTGGTCTCATTATCAGTGTGTGCCAAACCGTTTACTCCGTCGCGTCTGGCCTTAAGCCGCTTGCCCTATACGAGGGCTGGCTCATGGTTGGTTATGCAACAGTATACACCATGGCTCCCGTCTTTTCGCTTGTCCTGGACCGCGACGTCGACGAAGACCTAGCCACTTTGTACCCAGAGCTTTACAAAGAGCTCACTGAAGGCAAGTCTCTGTCGTACAAGACATTCTTTGTCTGGGTGCTTGTTTCCCTCTACCAAGGTACTGTCATTCAAGGTCTAGCCCAACTTTTCGTTGGTGCTGATACCGCTTCATTCCACAAAATGGTTGCGGTAAGTTTCACTGCTCTTCTCTTGAATGAATTGATCATGGTTGCCCTCGAGATCATCACTTGGAACAAAATCATGGCCCTTTCTGAACTAATCACTTTATTCCTTTACGTTGCTTCTTTCCCGTTCCTTTCTGACTATTTTGACCTCACTTACGTTACAAAGCTTGGCTTTTTCTGGAAGACGGCCGTCATTACTGCCACAGCTTTAATCCCGCCGTGGATTGCCAAAACGCTTAAAAGACGTCTCAAGCCTCCTTCCTATGCTAAAGTCCAGCAGGCATGATCCAAATATGTTTGATATTGCCTTTTCCTTCATTCCTTGCATCATTTTGGTAATATAATTAAATTTTCGAAAGAAAAAAAAAGACATTTCCTGCCTCATGAAATTCAAACTAATACTTGTAATAACCCACGTCTTTTCTTTAAACCAAAAAAGCAGAACTCGATACGAAAAGAACAAAGCATTTAAAAATTATGGATTATGTATCAGGTTACAAAAATTGATCTCTCCACTTAACTGCGCTTGCAGCTGCATAGTCTTCTGAAGACGCGGTGTCCCGACGACGAATCTCGTTGTCAGAAGTTCCAGAGGCATGCCTGGTCATTTCAATTGACATGTCGTCGTCGTCATCATCGTCATCTGAGTCAATGCCGTCTTCCTCCTTGTTACTTTCTTGCGGCTTGCGTCTCTGGAAATCGCGTGAGTGCGCAGTTCCAATGGCAGAGCTCAAGGCACGAAGTACAGGAGTCGCAAATGAGCTGAAAGTGGCTTGTCTGTTGGGAGTAGGTCGAGGTTGGTTTGGTGTTGTAGGCCCTGGAGTTGCAGGTCCTGGAGGTGCAGGCGATGCACTGCTATTAGCAGTCGGGCTATCACTACCATTCACACTGTGAAGCGGCACGCTAGTGCCAATGATAGTTTCATCAGCGGCAACGCTTGACTCTTCATCTCCCTGTGTCTGTTTACGCGCGTCAGACTTGTTGCGCACGGCAACAGAGTAAGGAAGAGACACATCTCTAGAAGCCCGGAATCGAACAACATTGGTACAGTGCTCGTTTTCAACACGGAAAAACACCCAGATAAAACGTCTCAACACTTCTGAAAGCGCAACAAAAAACGAAACCTTGGCTGACTGTTGAACTTGGTTGGCATAAATGGCGTAGAAAACCCAATTGCATCTCAATATGGGGTCAATTACCATTGCAGTATAGTAAGGCCATTTCTTTTTAAATCCAAGCTCGTTGCGAAGCAAAAAGTTTGACGAGTCCTGCATCAGCGACCAATCCATGAACAAATCCCAAAATGTTGAATAGATTGAGTTAAGACTGGCAAAGGCAATGAATAATGAACGAAAAACATTGTTTCCTCTATCAATTCTGTAAGCACTCAAAAATGCATAGTAAATGATAGTCAACGAGTATTTCGCCATATTGGCTAAATGTGGAAACCAATCACCAGAATCAAGGTATCTTCTTCCACACTGCAAAAATCGCCATATAGCTGGCAGCGCGTTGAGAAATCCAAGTAGCCTAGAATGAGAAGAACCGCATGTAGAGCCATCTTGGCCAGGGAACACCCCATACCAATGAGTGGCGTAAAGACAAAAAAAGAATGAAGCGTTCGAGATGGAATAAGCCAAACTGCAGAAAATGTCCCCCAAAAAGAAATCCCTGAATTCTACAGGGTAGAGGCCAGAGAAAAATACACGCCAAGAGGCCAGCGCAAGCCACTTGCGTGCAGAAGCCTGAATGATTGGCAAAGGAAGCAAAAAGGTCAAAACACCAACTCCTAAAAAGATAGGAGGGTAGTTGATAGCTCTCAAGTGATTAGGCCAAAAATCGTAAAAGCTTAGCCAAGCAAGAAGACTCATCAAGAAGAGAAGCACTGAAGGAATGAGTGCCACTTCACGAGCGTCAAGATGAGAGAGACCGCTAAATTCAAAGATGAAGGGGTAATTGATTTTGTACATTCTCCAAATGAGACAGTTGATTTCAAACAAACCAACCATCAAAAGTACCAAGAAAAATCCACCCCAAATTTGAAACAGGAATAAGGCATCTGGATCTCCATTATGCATTTTATTAGCTCCTTTAACGATGGCCTCAATAAACAATGGTATGGCCAAGCCGAGAGAAATACCAATGATGAACATGGAGCCATAAAACTCTCCAGGCGTTGACTTAGCGCGCAGCTTTTCGACAGCGTGTTTGTGATTACCGTTTTCAAAGTAGTTCGCGTACATGTCCTCAGTCTTGCGCAAAAGGTCTTCCACGACGTCAGACTGACAGAAATAGCTGGTGTTGACTTTTTCCATGTAAGAAACTTGCATGTTGCGGCCTGTCATCTTATCGAACTTTTTAATCATCTTGCGAAATGCGGTCTGATTCAACAGGCGGTATGACTTGAGCAGCTCTAAACTTCTGTAGTACTCTCCAAGAGCAATCTTGATTTGCCTGCGAGCAACGTTGTAAGAAATCTTATCGTCTTCACGTCGAACATAGTCGCGCGAGCCATTTTCAGAAGTTTCTTGTGCATGGTGGTGAAATATGGCCTCATGTACTGTGGCGGGGAGAGAAGGAAGTTCAACTCTTCGGGCAATCTTCTTTTTGATTTCGTGTGCTGTTTTGTTTCGGGGAAGAGAGACAATGGGCTTGTCCTGTGCCCTTGCAACTTTTTCGGCGGTCTTCTGTTCGCGCAAGTTGAATAATTGATCTTGCAACAGTAGATATCTATCAATTGCTTCGTTTTCTCGTTCCTTGTAAAAATTCTCAATTTTTTTATGCTCATCATCCAGCCATTCAATAAAAGCAATTTCGCCTGGGCTGATGAGGGTTTGAAGAGCTAGTGGTATTTGTGGAGACTTTTTATTTGAACTTCCAGGAGACATGCGATTTACAAGTGCTTTTAGCCCCAAATTGTTGCGTATCGAGTTTGAAAAAGAAGCGATACTGGCTCTATGTTGCTGAGGAAGCTTCTGGTTGGAATACTGCTGACCGGGTAAAGGCTCAAGAAGTGGCGAAGCGTCGCTTTGCCATCCAGTTGCACTTTGAGATCTCCTGACCGTGAGCCCTTCTTGAGGGGTGCTGCCATCTTGAAGAGAGCCATAGGACTTTCCGGACGATGTGTTGGCTTCGGTCGAGAGAGTTGCCGGAGGGAGTTCCAAAGACTCCAAAGTTTCCACTGGTCCGAGACCGCTTTCGTGTGTTCTAGTAGGATAAAGTGCTGAGCTTGACGAAGGTCTGACATTGTTGTTGCTACTCGATGGTCCATCGGAAGGACCAGCGCCGTTTGGATTTGGGCTAACACCTAAGTCCTTCCCCCCTAACGAATAGCGTCGAATGGATGATAGGGTCGCTTTTCCTGGAAAGCTAAGTGCAGGTGACGCATTTTTTCCAAGTTTTTTTAATCGTTTCTTACCAGCCTATTATCAACCCACGATGTTAGCACACCATCGCTTTAATTTTTGAGGACCCTTCTGAAGAAAAAAAAAAAAAAAAAAAAGTTCACCTCTCAACGCAGGTCAAAGCCTTGAAAGAAAGAAAGTCGGTTCAAAATAAAAGGTTTATCTCCTTACTTTATAATCCAAGTACTGGTCGCGCCATTCAGGCACCTGTGGAGTATTAGTAGTCGTTCAACGTGCGTTCCGAATTTATATCAGCCGTACCAAATTGTCACTCAAATATCTAAACCAAGTTAGTTGAAATGCTCATTGAGATACCACCAAGGCGCAGGCACTGCCAAACCAAGGCTATAGTAGTATAATAGATGTAGTATCTGGCCTTGCCTTTGGTGGGCACGACGAGTTCATCCAAGTACTTACAATGCAAACTTCATGTTGAAGTAGCGCTAGCCTGTAAACCGCAGAGAATGTGTGGAGCCTCGATGAGCAGTTGGTGCAAAGCTGCTTACTAGACCTACAAACAAGTAGCCACGACAGGGGGGCAAAGCAATGGCTTCTAGAAGAAGAAGTTGTTCCAGATTCAAAAGTCCACGCAGAGAGAAAGGGAAGCGAATCGAGCGTCAAGAAATATCATATAAATCGGGGTTAGGGCTATAACCTTAAGAATGGGCGTGGGTCAGGCTCAATTTCGCTACAGCCAAACTCAGAAACGAAAGACTGGACGCAGGACAAGTGAGGCCATAAATTTGTAATACAAAAACATTGGCACAAATACAGTAATACAAATACCTACGGTAACAAAGTATTGAGACCTTTGCCCCGGCTGCTCAAGTGCTGGCCTTTCTCCTCGCTTCTGGGGCACGATATCAGCGGTATCTCATGAAATTGATCTTATTCCTCCCAATGTGAAAAAGAAAAATCAAGCGTAAAAAAATTTTTCTCCCAAATACACCTTTTATTAACAGAGCTCAACGATCCTCTCGACTGATTTTGCACTATTTGACTCTGTTCGACGTGTATATAGAAAGGCATAATGGGATTAGCAGGTGCTAAGCAGAATACAAAGATCTCTAAGGATCCACGCAACACTCATTGGTCCAATAGTAAGTAGCATATCTTCATTCACGACCCCATCACGCATAGCTAACAGACACCCCCAGACAAGGATCGATTCGGCCACAAGCATTTGGAGAAGCTTGGTTGGAAGTCTGGAAACGGTCTTGGTGTTGGTCAGTCGGGCAATACTGTTCACGTCAAAGTTGCTTTCAAGAAAGACAACACTGGTCTTGGTCACAAGGTCAAGAAGAGAGGCAATGACGACGACCTTGCAGAGTTTGCCCAGGGCTTGGACTCTTTCCAACGCATCTTGGGTCGCCTTAACGGAAAAGACGAAAACAAGTTAGATTCAGCACTTGGTTCACGACGACTCAACATGGTCATGGAATACGGCAAGTTCGGCATGGCATTTGTGTACGGAGGTTTATTAGAAGGAACTGTCGACAAGATGTTTGTGGAAGACAGCACCAAGTCAAAGAAAGAAAAGTCAAGCAAGCGCAAGTTTAGCGACGCCGAAGAAAGCAGTCGCGACAGTGACAGCGAGTCAGAAGTAGAGGAACCCGCTAAGAAGAAGTCTCGAAAGTCGTCCAAGGAGGAGAAGAAGAGCAAGAAGGAACAAAAGGAGAAAAAGGCAAAGAAAGAAAAGAAGGAAAAGAGCGAGAAGAAAGAAAAGAAAGACAAAAAGGAAAAGAAGAGCAAAAAGGAAAAGGAGGGCAAAGAAAAGAAGGAGAAGAAAGACAAGAAAGAAAAGAAAGAAAAGAAAGACAAAAAAGACAAGAAAGACAAGAAGGAAAAGAAAGAGCAGGTCGCAGAAGTCGAGATCACCGAAACAGTCACCGCTAAAGTCACCCCCATGCGAGGAATGCAAGGCACCCGTGCTCGTTGGATTGCACAGAAGCGGGCTGCTACCATGGACGCTAAAAGCCTGGCTGAAATTCTCATGGTCACCAGCTAGACCGCTTTCTTTTCTGGTTTTGCGTTGAAAGAAAAGAAAGAAAAAAAGTTTTTGATATTTATTCTTCCTGCTGTTGTTGTTTCTCATTTGTTCCCATCATAGAATTCGAAGTTATTATTGCATTAAATGAACACTACTGTTTCCATTTTTACTTGTGTCGTTAAATCAAAGCGGACTCGAAAAAAAAAGGGTCCCAGCAGCCTGGCTGGAGCAAAAAAATGGTCTCTGGCGGGATCGAACCGCCGATCCTCGCGTTAACGACGAAGAGTTGTTATTAGCACGATGCCTTAACCAACTGGGCCAAGAGACCATTTACAAAGTTGTTGAAAATCACGCCCGAGGGGTCAGGAATAAGGCGAGATCTCAATTGACTTGGACTAAAAGGATAGAAAGCCGAGATAATAATCGAGAAGGTTGTTTGTTGTAGAAGAGGGACAAGCATATGAGAGGAGAGTTTCTGATGAGGGCTTGCCCGCAAGCCCGAGGTTTACGACTTCAAGGTATGGAGGGCTAGGCCCGACCAATGAACCTTAGAAGAAGGACCAAAGGTTTGACTATTAATCAAGCTGAAATGTAGCGTTAAGAAAAAGACCAAATTTATTGATAACCTTTGAACCTCAAGGGAATCAAAGGGATATTTATACTCATAAAAATAATCATAAAAAACTTGAAACGAAATTTAAACAAACTCTTGAAGAAGGAATCATAACTCAAATCTTGTAAAGTAACTCAAGAAGGATCACAAGGAAGACAATTCAAGAATCACGTAACTTGATGAATAAGAATCACTAAGCGCTTACTTCATAAATGAAGACGCTGATAATAAATACCAAGCCAGAAGGGATCTCAAGCCAGATCCGTCACAAAAATTCTTTTTATGCAAAATTAATATAAAGTATTGCATCAGATTTTAATTTGTACTTGCGTCAATTTAAAACACACCAAAACTCTCAATGCTTTTTTGCCATTGAAATACTTTTTTTAATAATTAATTTTTTATTCATTTTATAGATTGATATAAAACAGGAGCCGGAACATTAGGTAGTATAAACGACAAGGTAGAGTTGACGCTTTTCCAACCCTGACAAAAGGCCATAATTCGATCAGTAGTACTATACAGTTATTTATTTTCAGGTTGCCTTTGGTTTCAACGGTGCATGTGGGCGTAGAAATTGTGGGAAATGCACAATTTAACTGCCATTTGTAGCTGAATTGAATTGAACCAACCCCGATTTGCTACTGCTTGTAATTATTATTTTAGCATTTATACAAGCTCTCTTCTTCATAAAATGCACTAGCCCGTGGAAAGGATTTTATAATAAGAACATTTGCATGGCACTGGCTTGGGCATTATACTACAAACATTGCTACCTGATTGTTACCGAAGCACTCAAAATCAAATAAGATGCTAGATATTTAACCAGAAGTTAAGCCAGCGGCCTATTAGCTTTTGCTAGTTAGAAGTTATTGCTGTGCTTGAGAAAGTACGCTTGTACCTAACTCTCTTCTTATTACTTTGGACTTCAACGCTTAACAAACAAAGTATTTCGAGCTGCTGTCTGCAATCTTAAAATATGCTCAATACAAGCTGTAGTTTCTCAAGTAATCTCCATAAAAGGTAATAAATCTCACAATCAATGAAAGAACTCTAGTGGCACATATACCCACTCCCAGTAATTCTGTCCAACCCATATCCACACCCACACCCAACATCACTATTCTCCCCCTACAACGCCTACCAAACTACAAAAAAAGGAAGACAAACACGTTATACGTATCAATTTGTCCAAAGCAAAAACAACAGGGCCCAACCGGGAATTGAACCCGGGACCTCTCGCAATCGTGCTTAGAATTTAACCCTAAGCGAGAATTATACCACTAAACCATCGGGCCGTTGTACACTTGTCAAGCCAATGCTGTATTATAGGAGATGAGTTAATAGAATTCCAGTTTTGTGTGTTTTATTCACAAATCAAGTATTTAAACTTGATTTTATTCATGCTAGTAGAATTTGTGGTATTTAAAGATCTTGCCTTTAGATTGTGTTGTCTATCGGTCAAGTCAGACACGTTTGCTAGGTTTTAGCGTATTGTCTCGTATTGTTAAGAACTGACTACTTCCTTGAAAATCTCCTTTGCTGCATCGTTATGCTGCAATCAACATTTCTAGAAGAATGTTCAATATTGTCAGTGGATCTGCGCAAGTCCTTATAGATCAACCCAAGACCAATAGGTTGCAAAACTGCTGAATCAATGTAAACTTGGACCAACTTGACGCACGCACGCACCGCTCGCAAATTGTTTACAAGTTACAATCAAGTTATTCAAATAAATTCTAAAGCTCGTTCACATCATTGTCTATTTGCCGATATATGGCTACCATGGCGGTCATTACACTATTTTGTTCTACAAGTAAAAAAACACATCTAAGATACACATTGTCAAGATCCATAATTCACCAAAAAAAAGTCAAGCATCCTCTTTATTTCACTCAGTTCTGTTTCTCATCCTTAGTGTCACTCCTCACTGCTCCTCTCTTTCTGTTTTCGGGTCTCGGCCCCAAGTAGTAGTACCCGTACTTTTCATCCACATCTTCCTCCTCACTCTCCTCTCTTTCTCGCACACCGCCAAACACGTACTGCGCGGCGTACTGGACGCCGAGACACTGTAGCACGAAATTCGCCACGCTCGCGCTGTTCACGGTGACGACACCGTTGCCCTGCTGGACGACAAGGGTGCCGGGCGGGGTGAGACTGAGGCACGAGGCGAGGGTCGAGGCCAGGGCGTCGCCGAGGGAGGAGTGGGTCCTGTGGAGGCAGTATGATAGCACAAGGCCGGCAAGGCTGACCAGGAGGAGCGAAATTTGTACACCGAGGGGCGGCAGGAACGAAGGATAAAGATCCGGGTAGAGCGCGAGAAAGGCACAAATGGCAGTAAACGCGCCGCCAAGGACAGCCAATGCCAACGCCAGCCCCTGGAACCGCTTCGCCAGTTTCTTGTACTCTTTCGAGTCAGCCCGGCAGGTGCTGCTGCTTTCAGTTCTCAGGCCGGTCTTGGCCAGGACTTGCACGATATCAAAGTCAGCTGCGTAGGCGGCCGACGCGGCCGTGGGGCATGACAGCGGCCCCGCCGTCCCGTAGTCAAACTCGACCGGACACGCCGGCAGCTCCTGCCCTTCCCCACAGCCATCGCCCGCCGCTGGGCCCGCTCTATACCGCGTCGTGCAGACCCCGTTCCCCAGCACCAAGTACGCCCGTCCCCCGGCACCCATCGTCTCTCCCGGCACTTGCTGCTCGTCGGGGAAGAGTATCTGTGAATGACCCAGTTTGGGTGACACCCCGGCCCAGACCGAGAGCGCGAGCAGGCCGGCGACAAGCGCCATGGTGCCGAGTGCACCGAGGTAGACGAGGTGACCCGTGCGCGGGTGCCGGTGCGCGGGCGAGGTGAGGTTCAGCTTGAGGCGGCGTAAGCCGTAGTCCGCCACGTTCTGGAGGTAGAGTAAGAGGGGCATTGACGGTTTGTTTTTTTTTTTTTTTTTTTTTTTTTTTTTTTTTTTTTTCTGCTGGTCTTTCTTCGGAGTGTTGAAGTCAAGAGAGATTGTTTGTTTGTAGGTTGAATTGTTCGGTTTGGAGGGCCAAGTATTAACGGGATATAATTATGCCGATGCTTTGGGGCAGCGGCGCCGCGGAAGCTTTCTACATGCCCCTGGTGAGTAATTAGTTATGTCAGCAAGAAGTTACAGCGAAAGAAGAGGCCAAAGTGATTGGAAAAGCGAGCTGTTCGGTGATAATTCAATCAAGAAAAGTGTCACTGAAGGCTCTGGCCGAGATCAGATACAGGAGTGATTGGTTTGGGTAACTGTCTTGTTTGGACTTTGCTAAACCACTGGGCCTAGGTCATCTCATTCCAACCCCCCAATTCCCAAGCCCATGATTCAATCCTCCACAATGCGCCAGCCTTGATGTTCAAGCGAACTATAATCTCTCTCTTCTTGTCATCTTGCATTTGCGAGCTACTCAGCTCTACTTTCCAACTTTTCCATCAACAGAAACGGACAAGTTACTAAATCATCAATCATCAATCGATGATTCCAAGTAACTAGTTACAAAACTGATGCACATGTCAAAAACTCAAAATTCAAAAGGATTGACAAAGTCCAACTCCATTTTGTTAGCGAAAGCGTGTACCAACTCCTTCGTACATCTGATCAGTCAAAAGCCAAAATAACAACAGTGCCTATCTGTATCTCGATACAAGGAAAACCGACTTGGTCTGTGCACAACCTTGCAACTCTACATGTGGAGAAGAAATGATTGAAATGGAAATGATCTGTTTCATTGATTGTCTTACATATTGCTAAATCCACACTTGTGACACAGTTTAATTGAGTCCACTGGAGCAGTTTGAACAGTATTTTGATAAAAGGACATTTGGAATTAAGACAAAATGTTACATACTATTAAAAAGAGAATACTGAATAATAAAAAACGAAAAGGCGGGGATTAGAATATATATTTTTTTGGAGAAATGCCTTGTTTTATTACAAGACCAAGGCGGCGCCAAAGAGGACGCTGGCGGCGATACCGGCAGCGGCCTTGAGGCCAATGGAGGAGACGGAAATGGGGATCATGGGTCCAGCGACGGCGGCGTTGGAGGAGGAGGCGGCAGAGCCGGAAGAGCTGGATCTGGAGCCAGACGAGCCAGACGAGCCAGACGAGCCAGAGCCAGAGGCCTCGGCGCCGGCAGTGAAGGAGGCAGAGACAGAGGCGGTGATGGAGCCAAGACCAGAGGTGCCGGCCTCGGAGAGAACGGCAGAGCAGGAAGAAGCAGTGGACCTGGCGCCGCCCAAAGTGGCAGAACCGGAAAAGGCGCAGGCAGAATCAGAACCGACAGAGAGGAAGTACAAGTTCAAGACAAAGGAGAGCTGCTCCTCGGGAGAGCAGAACGAGTAGGAACCGTACTCACCGCTGGTACCGTTGGCAGTGATGCCCTCGCAGGAGACTTGGCCACAGACGTAGTCAAAGAGGTCCTGGTAGTCAGTGATGTCAACGTCAGAGGAGACAATGCAGGACAAGGAGTTGTACATGCAGTCGCAAACACCCTGGTTGGGGACGGGGGGCAGGTCAGAGGATCCCTTCCAGTCGGCAAGAGTGGAGGCAGGGCACTCGCGGGTCTGGGTGTTGGTGGCAGACCAGGAGTTGGAGTTGACCAAAGTGGGGCTGACGCCAGCCAGTCTCGAGGAAAGGTACGAGTAGTCAGATAAGGTGGTGATGGCATTGTTCTCAAGAGTGACGAGACCGTAGTTGTTGTCCTCTTCAAAGTAAAGGTAAACAATACCACCGGACCAGACGGAAGTCATGTTGGAAGAGTAGAGCGAGGGGACCTCGGGGAAAGATCTAGGGGAATAAGTGTTGCAACCGTACTCGGAAAAGAAGACGGGGATGGTAAAGTTTTCAAACTCGGCGGTACGGTCAGCGTAGCCCGAGGACTGGAAGTTGACGGTGGGGCCGCACCACTCGTACATGTTGATACCGTAAAAGTCAGCAGAGTCAGAAGAATCACCACAGGAAAAAAAGTCAGCGAGGTAGCCTCTGGTGTCGGCGTCGTCGTTGCTGGAGTAGCCGACGGGGATCTGGCGGTATCCCTGGTCTCTAATGTAGGACTTGGTGTCACGGATGGCGGCCTTGACAAAGGGGGAGGCGTCGGTGTTGGTGTTGTTGTTTGTGACTTCGTTACCGGCAAAGAAACCGAGAATGTTGGGGTAGCTGTGGAGCTGGTCCACGACGGTGGTATAACGGTTGTAGAGCTCAACGTTCCAAGCGGGGCTGTCTCTAGAGATGGAGAGACCGGGTTCAGACAAGTCAGCGACAATGTAGATGCCATTGTCGGCAAAGAGGTTGATGCAGTCGTCATGGTTGACGGAGGTGTTGATTGCGTAAACACGCAAGACGTTTGTGCCCAGGCCCAAGAGATAGGGCAAGTCACGCTGGCAAGCGTCACCGTCTGAGAGGGGATCGTTAAAGGTGGAGCCAGCGGTGGCGTTTGCCGAGTCCTGCTGGTAGGCGATACCCTTCATGTAGAACTGGGTGCCGTTGTTTTCATAAAAGAACTTGTTGCCTTCAATGACAATGCTAGGGACGCTGCTCTGAGCGTAGGCGGCGGCGGCCAGGACCGATGTGCCAACAATGGAGGAGAACTTCATTCTAATGGCGGAGAAGGAGGATACAAACGAGTGATGGATGGATTAAAAGAGAGGGAGAGACAAGAAAAGAGAAGAGAAGAAGAGAAAAAAAAAAAAAAAAAGTTATTTAAGGAGTAGAGGAAATATCTGTGCGTTTATAATTTTTGTAAATTTTGTTAAAATAAAATGAATCCAGCGGGAATATATAAATAAGATGCGGTTTATAGTGATACGTGGGCAGCCGAAGTGGCGGCGTGACAAGTATGCGCCGGCAGCCAAAAGCGCCGTGGAAGGAGGCTCATCGCGGGACGATTGTGCAGCGTGTCGCATTTATAAGAATGTTTGGAGACTGCTGCGTGGCATTTCCATGTATGCTGTATTGTTATAGAGAGGTGCTTGTGGGTTGTTGATTTATTTCTAGTTGCGGCCTTTTTTTCCACGGGCGCAGAAATTGCTTTTTCTGTGTATTTTCTGCGCGGGATATTTTTGCGCTGCGGTGCCGGCCAATCAGCGCGCGAGTTTCCTGATTTCTGCTGAGCCCCTTTTTTCTTTTTGGCCGTGGACGCAGCAGCGAAATTGGTTTGCTTGAGCCGTTGTCGCTGTCGCCGTCGGGGCTGGGGAATGGATTTGATGGAGCGGTGAAGTGGGTTTTGGGTTCACGCGCGGGTGCTCAGACCAACAACGCCAAGTACCGGCTACTCCAGTCCTAGGACCTGGGTATCCCGAGTACTCGTTACCTGCTTTGATGGCTTGGCTTCTCCAGCAGCGGCGCGCGGCCGTTGGGGCGAGTCAAGCCCAGGATCAGCTGCCGGCGCAAATGCACGCAAATGCACGCGTGTCTTGGGGATATGCTGACGTAATGCATTACATCAGCTGTCTCCTTTGGGCTACTTTGTGCACCAAACAAGCAACTTGCTTGCGTCAGCGCTGAGTAAGGGCGTATCAGTAGCATGTTTGTGCTTGTTTGGGCGCTATTTCTGCTGCGCACAAAAAGCTCACAAAAGGCCCACAACCAGTTCACAGCCAGTTCCGAGTTACCCGCAAGAAGAGCGCGCGCGGTGCAAAATGGAACACGCGCGCTGATCGCGTGTCTGGGTACCCGAGTCGATACTGACGTGGCAGCCTACGTAACTAAACACAAGAACAAGAACAAGAACAAGAACAAGAACAAGAACAAGAACAAGAACAAGAACAAGAACAAGCACAGCGATCAGATCAGATCAATCCCAGCCCAGTTGAGACTTGGACTCGGCGCAGAATTGGCAACAACCGACTGGCGCGTCTGGCAAAGCCAAGTTTCCCGCGCGCAAAAGGGAAAAACCGATGGGCGACTTGTCTGGTAGCCAGGACAGCCAGGACAGCCGCGTCACCGACTGAAGCAAAGAAGCCCCTGGGACGGGACGAGTCGACCTCCTGCACTGCTCCTTCAACAACGCAGGAGGCGATGATTGATCCATTGAGTGAACCAACCCATCAAGACATGCTGCTTGACTGACAGCAATTCCATTCTTGTGGTCAAGTTCTTGTAAATTCACAGTGAGTAAACCCCCGCTAGTTTCCAGTTAGACCCTTTGGTCGAGTTCCTCCGGTGTTCAATTGCATCTCCAACGGCATACTTAAGTGGCACTGGCAGACTGGCAGACTGGCAGACTGGGCCTGAGTTGGAACTTGGGACTTGAAACTTGGAACTTAGAACTTGGAACTTGGAACTTAGAACCTAAGACTTGAAGCTTAAAACCTGGGACTTGGGTTTCAGACCTCACTTGGAATTCCCCGGCCAGCTTCAACCAAGTCGATGGAATTTCAACAACTATTAACAAATACAAGCCAATACTGGTCACTGGTAATTTACAGAAACACTCAAAGACCAGCTAGGCATCATGCCCGCCATCACTTGTTAGTACCAACCTCTCAACTCGCTTAGCAATTGCAGATTGTCAAGCACTGCACCTTGCCAGGTCCAGTCCGAGTACTTACATGGACTGGATTCCCTATACCCCCGATTTGAGTAACATTTGGAAACGTAGTAATATAGTTTAGGCCACGAAGCACAGACTGCACAGTAGAATACAGTTGAGCTTCCTGCTTGTCTAACTGTCTTGTGCCGTTGCACACGACGAAAGACTGTACAGTACAAGGTCACTTTGATCAGCGAGCAGCTTATAGGCATTTTGTATTTACCTCCACCTCCACAGTAGGCAATACTGTCTTTCAAAATGCCACTATAATACAAATTCAAACATGAATCTTCTCTAGTCAAGTTCGCTGGATCACGAAATTGGGACAATGGAAAGTTGGGACGAACCCGATAACTTTTTTTTTCTTTCCTCTGCCACTCATACTTCTAGCTTTTGGTCTCTTGATCCCACATGCTTGAATACTCCGACACATATTAATCAAACTCCATGCTTACACCACACTATTAAAGTCTTTTCTCATCTCTTTTTGTTACCATTTGGCAAACGCTATGGCTCCATCGAAAACTCTACCTGGGTACCAGGGATCGAGTGGCTCGCCCCAAGTGTCCACCAAGCCATCTCGCAACGCCCATACAATGCCGACTAGTAACGACTCAAACGAATATGGATGCCCTCACACACAGGCCGCTCTTACGCAAGACTCAAACCGGTATTTGAAGCTGTACCAAATGGCCGTAAGAGTGTCCTTGCAGCAAGCTCTATTGTCAAGCACAGTCTCTACAAAACCCTCCACCAGCACCGCTGCCACCGCCAAACGACAAAACGGAACCGCATACGGAGGAATCGGCAAGAGTCTACCGGGGTCCCAGGGCAATTCCAGCACAAGCAAAAGTCAGCTAAATCGACGGCCACCGAGTTTCATGGGCATTTGCGAAACTTGCCAGCTGCCAAACTCCGAGTCGATAGCGTGCTTGGAGTGCTCATACCTGGGCTGCTTGAAACATTTTACAGAATCCCACATTACGGCCACAAATCACGCTTTGGGAGTGGACATGGCAGCAGGGTGCGAAGGGCTATTGTACTGCGGTCAATGCAAGAGCCACATTTTCGACACCCAGTTTGAGTTTGTCCGTCTACAAAAAGTACAGCATCTCTTGGGCCGTGGCGCATTGGAAAGCCAGCCATCGCACCCCGCCCAAGACGCTGACCACTTGGAAGAGGCACAGGCATCGCTGCCGGCATTCCAAGCCACATCTGCATTGAGAGGGTTTTACAACATGGGAGCCACCTGCTTCATGTCGGTCATTTTCCAATCCTTGCTTCACAACCCGCTCGTGCGCAACTTCTTTCTAGCCGGCGGACACGAAAAGGGCATTGCATGTGGGAACACCAACAGAGACGACTATGAAACCGAAACGCCCGATGATGGCCCACAAGACCAGTCCAGCTGCCTGGCATGTGCGTTGGACGAAGTGTTTACAGAGTTTTACTCATCCTCCTCCGTGGCCGGGTTCGGCCCGACCAACCTCTTGACCGCCTCATGGCGAGTGAAAAAATCGCTGGCGGGATACTCGGAGCAAGACGCCCACGAGTTCTTGCAAATGGTGTGGAATGAATTACACACCTCGCACTACGACTCGGCGACATTGGCGCAGGGAGCTGATTGCTCTTTGTCGCAAATGGGGGTTCATGGGGTCGCTGTCCCGAATGATTCAAGGCAGCGCGAGGATGTGCATATACAGCACTGCGGGTGCATCAGCCACCGGACGTTTTGTGGTGAGCTTGAAAGCAAAATCACCTGCCAAACCTGCGGCACTGTCTCAAGCACCAAGTGCGATCCCATGATGGATCTTTCCCTTGAGATTGGCAGGCTCCCCGAACACGACACTGCATCGTCCCTTGCCGGGAAAACTGTTCGAAATGGGTTTCCTGCAAAGAGTATAACGCTTGAAGAATGCTTGGACAAGTTCACGGCTGGCGAAACGCTAGATGCGCATTTCAAGTGCGAAGAGTGCAACGCCAAACGACCCATCCAAAAACGCCTTTCAATCCGAAGGCTTCCATCAGTCCTCAGCATACAGTTGAAGGTAGGTTTTGCACAGCCAACGGCTGCCATCAGTTACTAACAAGTTTTCTAGCGATTTTCCCACACGGGCTCTTCTGCCAAAGTAGAAACCCACGTCCAATTCCCCCTAATACTCGACATGAGCCAGTACACATCTGGCCACAACCTCACTCTTCTCAAATACGAACTTTTCGGTGTCGTCTGCCATCAAGGCACCCTCAACACTGGCCATTATACCTGCATGATGAAATCGAGCACGGGTCGGGTAAGTCATCACCTAAAAAAAAAAACTCCAACAGTCTCTCAACATCTACTAACCTATTTGTATAGTGGTTTTATTTTGACGACGCAACGGTCAAGACCATCTCCGCCGCCAACGTCCTCAAAGCCAACGCTTACCTGCTCTTCTACATTGTCAGCCAGGTACCCTTGTTATGATGTTTACGTAATTACAGTCTAGTTTCTTGCATAATCAACTTTTTTTTTTTTCCAACCCACGCTTTAAAAAAATCCTTTCTCAATTTCTTCTGGCATAGCCAGCATTCCCGCGCGTTGTGATTTCAAGTTGCAATCAGATCCATCCAATCAAGGTCATCAACACCAAACGGGCTATACAAATTGATCCGTTTAGAAAGGCCCAAATAGACGATTCTTTCATAGCTCTTCACGATCTGAAAATTTGCTGAACTCCGAAAAACAACCAAGCTCTGCCACAAACTTGCCCATAACCACCGCATAACTTCGACTCTCTTTGAAGCAAAACATTTTTTTTTTTTTTTTTTTTTTCATCAATCCATTCCGTTTGCAAAATCGTTTATTCGACTTGTTCAAACACCCTTCTAAATACATTCAATCATCATGGCTCCTAATACTCAATATTTCGGTATGTACACCACTTATAATCTACCCGCGACTTGAACTTGTTGCTAACTTTTGCATTCAGCCCGGATACCTAAATCTGTCACCCTTTGGAAGACGGGCCCTGACTACAACGCTTTGGAAAGCTCAGCATTGTAAGTGCTTGTTGAAAAAGGACTGTGTGGATCATATACTAACTGATTTGTAGGCCCACTGATGCTGTGAGATGTTCCGTCTACTCGCCAGACGGCAAGTACTTTGCTGCTGCGACCGACAAGAAGTAAGCCCGCCCCAAACCATTGTCTTGTGGAATGCCCTCCTTTTAACACGTCTATAGCATTATCATTGTGAACCCCGATACCGGCGCCTTGGTCCAGACCATTGAAGCCCCCAATCTTTTGGAAATCGCCTTTTCGCCCCGTGGCAGCTACATCATGTCATGGGAGCGCCCCAAGAAGGACGAGGCCTCTGGCAACTTTGCCCCCAACTTGCGTCTTTGGAACTCGTCCACCGGAGAGTTTATTCGCTCCTTCACTCAAAAGGGACAAAGCGGCTGGCAATTACAGTTTTCCTTTGACGAGAAGTACTGTGCCCGATTGGTCAAGAACGAGGTTGAGTTCTTTGAGACCTCCAACTTCAAGTCCTCGTGGGCCCGCCTCAAGGCCGAGGGCTGCTCCAACTTCTCGCTCAGCCCCGGACAAAACTACAGTGTCGCCGTGTTTATCCCAGAAATCAACTCGCGCCCTGCCAGCGTTCGCGTTTACCAAATCCCAAATTTCCGCCAGCCTGTTTCCCAAAAGACTTTTTTCAAGGCCGAGACTGCTCAAATGAAGTGGAACAAGCTTGGTACTGCATTGTTGGTCCTCGGATCAACTGAGGTTGACAAGTCCGGCAAGAGTTACTACGGTGAGACCAACCTCTACTTGTTGGGTATTGCTGGATCCTACGATTCCCGTATCCAGTTGGACAAGGAGGGAACTATCCATGATTTTACCTGGTCCCCAAACTCGCGCGAGTTTGGTGTTGTCTACGGTTACATGCCTGCCAAGACCACCATTTTCGATGCTCGCGGCAACATTGTCCACTCGTTCCCTCTTGCCCCTCGTAACTTCTTGTCCTTCTCTCCTCATGCCAGATTTATCTTGGTTGCTGGTTTCGGTAACTTGCAAGGTACTGTTGATGTCTACGACCGCCAGAAGCAGTTTGCCAAGGTTTCGACCTTTGAGGCTTCCAACACGTCTCACTGCGAGTGGTCTCCCGATGGACGCAGTATCTTGACTGCCACCACCGCCCCCAGATTGCGTGTCGACAACGGTGTCAAGCTGTGGCATTACTCCGGCAAGCTCATCTACTGGAAGGAGTACGCCGAGATGTTTGCTGCTTCTTGGAGACCCCAAGATGCTACCGTTTACCCCATTAGAAGCTTGTCCCCTGCCCCCGAGCCCCACGCCTCAGCCGCCAAGGCCCAAGTCCGCAAGTCGGGAGCCCCTGCACAGGGAAAGCCTGCCGGTGCGTACGTGCCTCCCCACGCCCGTAACCGCGTTGGCGCTCCCAGCGTCGTTGCCACCACCTCCTTGTTCCAGCGCGAACAAGCTTCTCAAGCTCCTGCCCCTGTCTTGTCCAAGGCTGCCTTGAAGAACAAGAAGAAGCGAGAAAACAAAAAGGCCGCCGCTGCTGCTGCCGCTGCCGAGGGTGGTGAGGCCGAATCAAAGGAAGGTTCCCCTGCCCCCGAGCCTGAGCAACCCGCTGCCGCCCCTGCAGCCCCCGAAAGCACCATCTCCCCTGACGAGAAGAAGATCCGCTCGCTGCACAAGAAGCTGCGCGCGATCCAGGACCTCAAGGTCCGCCAGAGCAACGGCGACAAGCTCGAGGATACTCAAATCAAAAAGATCCACACCGAGGAGACCGTCAGACAGGAACTCGCTGCCCTTGGTTGGACTGAGTAAAGCTTATCCACATGCTAGAAAGTGACCCAGAAAAAAAAGAAAAAAAAAAAAATACGATCATTAAATTAAAGAAGGGCCTATTTTCTCTTGGAGAAAACCGTTGTAGAAACTCTCTTGTGGACGTGTATTTATAAATTCGGATTTATTTTTATTACTTATTATTATTACTATACAACTATTATTACTATTATTAGAGAGAAAAAAATAAATAAATATGAAATCAGATTAAAAAACGCCAGAAAAGTGTCAAATAAACAAGAAAAGCAAAAAACCAAGAATGCGCGCCAGAATTGTAATTAAGTAGAGATTGGGGAGTTGCATTTGAAGCAAATCCTTTCTGATTAGGGACCGGAAGGTTGATGGCCAGACGGGCTGCCTTCACGGAATATCGACGCCATGATGTGCGCGCTGCTGCCCGCCCCCGGGTAGCTCTTTGGCCGCGCCGCCGCAGCCTTTGCTATCCCACGACTCACCTGTGTCGGCGAGCGCGGGGAGGACAGGAACTCTGGTTTGGGAAGTAACGACCTCTCCGGTTGCTTGGCGGCGTCCGCCGTGGGAGGGTACTGGTCTGGCACGTCGTCGTCCTCGGTGGCCGAGACCGTCGATGTGCTCGAGCTGCGGCGGTGTCCTGGCAGGGGGTCGTTGACCGGGTGGAAGGCCGAGCCCAGTGCTGGTGGTGACAACATCACACCCGCACCCGCGCCGGCAAAGGCGACCGGGCTGAGTAGGACGTTGCCGGCCCGCGTGGTCGGCGTGTTTGGCTGCCGCTCGTTTGACTGCTGCTGGTGGTTAAGGTGCTGGCCCAGCCTCAGCGGCGGCAGGTTGATGTCTTGGCCCTGGGCCCGGTCGAGCGAGAACTGGGGGAGTTCGGCCGAGACTCTTGGAAGCGGGTGCTGCTGCATGTGGGCCTGGCCGGACTCGGCGGGGTTGTTGAGGGCGTTCAAGGCCAGCATGCCTAGTGCGCCCAGGTTGTTATGGGCCTTTTGTGGGGTACTTGGGTTGGGCGAAGCAGCATGCCCAAAGCTTGACTGCATTTGTGACGACGTAGCGTACCGGTCTCTTTGCTGGCTTCTGCTGTGCAATGCAGCCTCAAGAGACTCGCGTTCCAAACGGCCTTCTCTCAGGAGTTTCTTGATGGTGTTGAGTTCCTTGTCGCGCAGCTCGATTTCTTTGGAGGCGTCCTTGAACCGGAGCTTGGCTCTTTGCAGTCTGCGGCGGTAAGTCGCCGAGTCGCTTCCGCCGACAGATCTCGACGCTAGCGAGTTTTGAAAGTCAATCTGCTCGTACCTCAGTCTGTCAACCTCTCTATTGATGAGACTTTTTTCCACTTCTGCTCTTTGAGCTGTTTCGTGCATTTCAATGACCAACAGCTGGTTTTGCAGTTTCAGCTGAGCAACCATCTTTTGCAAGTTGTCTGCGCGGGAAGTGACTTGTCGCAGGACTTGAGAAATTTCCACAAGCTTGGTACGGGCGTCGACACCATTGAGAGCGGCAACGTCAGAAGCTGAGAGAGCAAGAAGCTCAGAGGGAACAGAGATACTGGTCTCTTCCACAGGGTTCAAAGAAGGTGTTGGTATCTGGGCAGGTAGTTCACTGCTGAATGCAGAAACAAGTGGCGTTTTAATAGACTTTTCGGGAGGAGGCATGAACGACGGGCTAGAAGGAAGCGCATTTGGAGTGTCTGGCACAAATGTTATTGCTGACTGCAGAGGCGACGATAGCATTGCGTTGGAAGGCATGCTTTGCGGGGAAGTAATGTCCGACGACAAGTCTGACGGAGAGCGGCGGTGTGAGTAAGGGACTTGAAAGTCTTGTTGCTTTGGCGGAGCACCTGGACTGAGTTTGTAATCCATGGTTAAAGCTGTGTATTGTTATTGTTCGTGATTGAAGAGTTGGTTCAGAAGGCGCTTGTTTCAAGAAGGTGTCGCAAGTTGCTACTGGGACCAAAGAGTCAAGTTGCTTGAGTGAGCGGGTATAGAGATAGTAGCGGGTAGGTGAGAGGAAGCGAAAAAACTAGCGAAAGAGGTTTGTAAAAGGAACAGAGGAGTGCTTGAAGGACGGAGTTCAAAGCACAGTCCAAACGGTTGCTGCAAATAATCGAACGGCTGAGCCGTTGGATGGATATTTCGGTACACTGATCTGATATAGTTTAAGCTTGTGCATGCACAATGCAGTTTGCAGGTTAAACGCCCTGGGGGTGGCTGGTCTCAGCGCACTTTTTCGGGCCCACCAAGAGATCCCGGTTGACGAAACCTGCGACCAGAATAAAGAAGAAACAAGAGAGCCAGTGAGTCTTGTTTGGACCAGAGAGGGCGCGTTTTCGGTCAGGGCGGCCTCTTTATTCGCGTCCAAAGCAGGCAAACAGAGAGCAGGCTCAGGCCCAACGGCCCGCCCCACACGAAGAGAGCTCACAACGGAAGCCAACGACAACAACTGAAGCTCGTACTTTAATCTCATCGTTTTCTCATTGCGTCTGTGCACAGCGCAAGCACCTCAGCACGCGCCGAAGCACAGCAGAACGTGGGGTGGCAGGTTCTGCGGCTGCTCGTTTGGGTTTGGCTTGTCTCGCCGGTTTGGGACGGGTCCGATTCAGCCGTTCACATTTCTTTTGGCAGGAGGGCATATCCTGTCACGTGTCTTAGAACTTGGGACTTGGGACTTGGGATGGTGTCCGGTTTAGGGCATGGCATAGACTCTGCTAGTACTAGTGACTGCTGTGCCAAAATTAGGTCTCAGCCCTAATGACTAACGTCTATGTCAGAACCAAGCAGTTCTTTGTCAGCATGAATTTTTTTCTGCGTTGCCTAGTCCTTGCCCTCCACCTCGTCCAAGAAGGATTGACCTGTTTGATAGTTCTCGCCAACCACATTCACCACACACACACATCAACAATGTCTTCCGAAGCCGCTGTTTCTTACGCCTCTCTCATCCTCGCCGATGCTGAGATCGAAATCACCTCCGACAAGCTTTTGGCTCTTACCAAGGCTGCTGGTGTCGAGGTCGACTCCGTAAGTACCTAGCATTGCGCACTTTGCATTTTTGCCTCGAACTTCCGCCACTACGCCATCTGTACATCACCGTCGATACGACTTCTGCTGAAATGCTGTCAGGTGATAGGACTATATGAGAATACCTACGGCTAGGATGAAGAAGGCTTCTTTACACGCTAGTAGTAGCAGTTTGACTAACATCGTTATAATAGATCTGGGCCGAAGTTTTCTCCAAGGCCGTTGAGGGCAAGGACTTGAAGGAGATCCTTTTCGCTTTTGGTGCTGCTGGCTCTGCCGGTGCCGCCGCCCCTGCCGCTGCTGGTGACGCCCCTGCTGCTGCCGCCGAGGCCGCCAAGGAGGAGTCCGAGGCTGAGGAGTCCGACGAGGACATGGGCATGGGTCTCTTTGACTAAGTGTATATATGATCTCTACGTCTTTTATCTATACTTTTTAATGCCTATAAGTTAATCCGCCTGCACCACAAACGCTTACGTCTCTGATACCGTAGAACCTCCTTGAAACCGTACTGGACCGCCGCCAAACCGTCGCTGCTGCCCGTCCAAAGCGCGCTCTTCCGTCAGGGCCTGGCCTGGCGCACAAGCCGGAGGTTCAAATTTCATCAATCATTACTAATTAGAACATACAGATATTTTATAAGCAATAAGTCCCAAAGGGGCAAGAGGACCGTCACAAACTATTTGTCTCAGAGTAATTAATGCGCTATAGCGTGTACATTTCATACCACGTCCCATTTCTCACCTTACGTAGCTTACTCATCCAATCACTCACGTCTTACGCAAGCACCCTTGAGTTTCTGCTTGGGAACAAGCCCTGTTTTGCGTGCCGCCTACGCCAAAAAATTTTACCAGCGATTTTAATTTTCCTACCTTTTTTTCCAGGCTTCAGCACTACCACACAACACGTTCGACAAGATCAAAATGAGCTCCGAAAAGCCCACTACTCCCAGCGTCCAGGTATGTTTAAACAGCGCCCTAATGATGGTTATTGCTTTCGTGATTTAGTCTTGTAGTGGATGGACAAGCGGACTGTTGGTGTCAAGGACTGCATGGTGTCTTGCTGTCATTGATCCTCGACTGTTACTATGTTCATGAAACCAACAACCTCTGTATTTTTCATCTTGAATTGCTTTGCTAACGTTTTTGTTTTACAGACCTTCGGTAAGAAGAAGACTGCCACTGCTGTCGCTCACGTCAAGGCCGGTAAGGGTCTCCTCAAGGTCAACGGCTCCCCCATCACCTTGGTCCAGCCCGAGATCCTCCGCTACAAGGTCTACGAGCCTTTGTTGATTGCTGGTCTCGACAAGTTCGCCAACGTCGACATCCGTGTCCGCGTTAACGGTGGTGGTCACGTCTCCCAGGTCTACGCCATCCGCCAGGCCATTGCCAAGGGTATCGTTGCTTACTACCAGAAGTTCGTTGACGAGCAGAGCAAGAACGAGCTCAAGAAGGCCCTCATCTCCTACGACAGAACTCTGCTCATTGCTGACTCCAGAAGATCTGAGCCCAAGAAGTTCGGTGGTCCCGGTGCCCGTGCCCGCTACCAGAAGTCTTACCGTTAAGTTCATTTTTTCTCCCCTGTATCGGTGGACGAGACGGCACTTTTGTTATGGTTATTATTTGTTTTCATGTGTTGTTGTACTATAAAAAATATACATCACTACCTGGTATTTAATACATGAGCGACGAGTCAAGAATGAACCTTGTAGAAATTAAGAAAAGTAGGTGAAAACAAGTCAACGAGAGCTTCGGAATTAGTATGATTGTCTTGTACGGAAATTGTGCTTGTTGCAACTTTTCAATGTGTTCTCAAAATTCCACATCTACTTAGTTGATTATACCGACTTGCACTGAACAACAAGAAAGAGTTATAGTTATGGACTCTCTATCTTTTTCGTCACGCTTAAATTCATTTTCAAACACTTGTAATAAGCTTCAAATTGGTTTTCTTTTTTTTTTTGTAATACTAATGAATAGCCTCCTGGACTAGAATAATGATACACATGCTTAACAATTATCTAATTTCTTAGCCTTGTTGTTCACTGACTCCATTTGAAGTGCCCTGATTTGGGTTTCTAGACTGGCGCTCTTCCTCTTCGCGCATGGACAACTCCACTGCTTCCATGAACATCATGTCCTCGAGTTCTTGCACTCTGTCGTTTGCAATGTCGACCATGGACCGAGGGACGCGCCCAGAACCACTAGCACCAGACCCAGCTTCAGGGGAGGCCCTTGAGGTGCTTGAGCCACTTCTGGGTTTTTGTTGAGCCATGGCCAATCTGCCAAAACGCAGCTTGGACGACGACTTGCTCTCCCTGGATCCGCGTCGTGTGCTGCTACTGCCGTTTGTACTCTCATTAGGCATGAAGGCACTAGCGTGAAGCGCAGTGGCTGCAGCGGACCGGCGGGCTGCTTTAGCACGAGCTGATGCCAGCTTAATTTTCCAATCGGGCCTAATCTGATCTGTCGTAATAACATCAGGGTTTGTTGCGGGAAGGGAGCCTCGACGCTTGCTGACTGGGTTGGCTAATGAGATAGCAGATGAGGAGGTGCTAACAACCACACTTTCTTCTGAAGCAGAAGCAATAGCCTGACTGCTTCTACTGTTGACACTGCTTGTCGACGAGTTGAAGAGAGCCAGGGGAGACAATGAGTTATGGCGTTTGCCGCCCGCCCCAATACCAGTCCGATAAGGAGGAGCTGTAAAAGTTACACCCATCTCGGGCATCATGCAATATGGGCAGCAGGCCGCCTCGGAAATAAGGCCTTCTGCCTTCACTTCTGGTGCCGCGTTTGGATCAGCTTCTTCGTCATGTGGCATATGCGGATCCGCACGTTTTATTTGTACAAAGCATTCTGTGCAAATTGGTTGAGCACAGCAGCGAGTAAGGTTGATGAGCTTGGGATAAAACAGAAAGCAGATTGGGCACTCAATCGCTTCCTTGTAAAGAATGATTTCCTGGGGCAATCGGTTTGGCAGATTGCTAGGGCCATACCTTGAAGATGTATTGGCTCTGCTGCGCGTGTATGGCGAAATAGCCGGTGCCGCTGCACTTTGTTGTTGAGTTTTTACCACTGGCGCGGGGGAACCGGACGTGGGTGCGTTTTGGGTTGGAGACAACGGCGTCTGGGTAGTGGCGGGAGGTCTGTCTATAGAAGGGAACGGGATCGCAGGTGATGATGAGAGAGATGGAGACCCCGATTCTTGGGACTCTGGAAACGTGGCGGTAGATGCAAAAGAGTTGAGCTTGGATAGAGCGGGGGCAGAGCTGGGAGCGACGTCTTCAGTAGCTGAATTGGCTGAAGAGACAGAAGCTGGTGAAGCTGGATCCCACGCGGCGTTTTCCCCAAGCACCGAAGATAATGCTGGCTTTTCAGGAATAGCAAATGGCTCGGTGGAGAGGCTGGTATTCTGTAAATCATTGGCTAGATCCGAAGTGTCTTTGTCCACTGGGAATATGGGTTCGGCATCAGGTACGGGAGACGGGACAGATGAACCGAGCTTCGTTTCGGTGAAGGGAAGACCACGAACAGCGGCGAGAAGTTGGCGGTCACTCCAGTTCTCACTATAGTCCGACAGACCTTTGTAGAATGGTGCCAGCTTGCGGTCGATAATCAATTCACGCACAACCTTGTACTTGAAGTCTTGAGGGCCGGTATAAACGCCCTGTGGCTGTAAATATCCACCATCGACCATTTCGCTTGGATCGAGAATGAGATTCTGTACTTCTTCTTTGTCGGTTTTCTTGCTCTTGCCCTTGCTTTTGGGGAGTCGAGCCGAGTCTTGCGACAGCGTGGAGTCGTTTCGGTTTCTTCGGCTCGCAAACCCATTAGAAACTACCGAAGACCTGCGACGGGAGCCTGAGGGCGAGCCTTGCTGACTGGAAGAAACGGAGTTGGAGCGCGAGCGCTCCTTGGTGGCTACGTTACCCATGTCACTGTCACTGGCGAGGAGTGAGTCTTCGTATGACAGGAAGCCTTGTTGAAGGTCGTTTGTGCCGAGTTCACGAGCAGCACAAATCAGAAAGGAGCTAGTGCTGGAAATATGCGAGGGCCATTAACGACTGGAAACACGAGAAGGCTAAATTTCACGGAGGGAAGGCAAAACCAAATAAGCGAAAGAGATTACAAGCAGGTAGAAGGCTTTGTCGTGAAAAAAAAGAGATGTTTGAAACGAGGCTTTTGTTCGGTTCAGTTGCTGCAGTACTTGGGACTTGCGACTTGCACCCGATTTTGTGGGGGGCGCCCTCTCCACATGTGCCAGACGGGCGATACAGGCGTCTTGCAAGGCACCAGTAAGCGCTTACGGGGCTACGATTGCGAATGCTCACGGCGTTTGACAGAAGGAACGTCAGTTCAAAATGTTTCAGCCAAGCACACAGACCGTGCCATGCGCGAATGCGGTTCTGTCTAAATTCGAGGTTCTTAGACCATTGCGCCCGTCCATCACTTACCAAAATAGAAACGCATCGTGCAAAAACAGGCCAACTGACAGGCCTAATTCAGCCCAAACCAGATGCCATAAATGACAGGTAGCTACTCTAAGTAGTCAGTTTAATGACCAGGGGGTCTCTTTATTGTTTGTTCCACCAACACTCAACCTCAAAGACTTGAATTTCATTAAATTGATGCAAGTTGGGCTGCATATCAGTGAAATTAGGTTGGTCCGTACAACTCTGTTTGATAAGCTCGCAATTTCTGCAAGTTGGCAATACCGTAATGAAAGACGCTCAAAAGCTACTCGTCTACTGCCCAAAGGATTGAAAATACTGTATGTATGTATGTTGTAAAAGGGTAAAATGCTATAAATGATCATGCTAAACTAATGTCTTGACAACAGAAAAAACAAAAACAAACTCCAAGCCAGAAGCCCTGCAACATGGTCATGACAGTGCCTAAATGTAAGAAAGCTCTAAGGGCGAGCCCATGTCCAGATCTTACCGTCCTTGCCAGCAACGACAATTTTGTCGGACAAAAATACAATGTCACTGAGAGACTCTGCCTCGCTGCCTTCCAACTTGACGGACTTGATCACTACAGGTGGGATTGTAGGAACGCCGTCCCGGCCGACAAAGGGATGCAGCACAGTGGTGCAGGCATCTGCAGAAGTCTGGACTTGCTGGTGCTGAAGGAGTTGTTGTTGCTGCTGCTGCTGGAGAAGTCCACTGGGGAGGACAGTGGTGCCAGAAACGCCGCTTGTGATACTCTTGGCGGTTGAGGGGTCTCTGAAATGGCCCTTTTGGAAGTGGTCTGAAGTTCCATTGGTAATAGGAGACTGAGCACTCTCTGGGTTGTGATTAGACCGTTGGGTTTTGGGTCTATTGAGATTTTTCGGCGAGAAGTCCCATAGGATTAAATTGCCATCTTCGCCCACGGATCCTACACGGTAGGAAAACTCATCACAATTCCAGTTGTCAAAAGCCACCTTGCGGACCCATGACTGATGACCGTAGCCACGGGCGATAATGCATTTGCGTTTGACAGACCAAATGGCAACAAGATCGTCTTGGCCTCCAGTAGCCAGGTAATTGCCATCAGGCGAGAAAGCAGCGCACAAAATCCCATCATAGTAAGAAGGAAAAATGTCTGTAATGACCTCAGTCTCCAAATTGAGAAACCTCAGAAACCCATCACTCGAAGTAACAACCAATGTTTTTCTATCGGGCGAAAATACAACGGATGTCAGCGACTTGTGAGAAAGCTTGTACATGGCGACAGGGTTATGCTTGTTGCTGAGAGGAGCACTGCCGTTTGCCGTGCCCGATGCCGTAGTGCCGTAAAGGCTCTTTACAATGCGGAAAGTGTCAGTGGACCGGAGATCCTGATGGTTGAGCCCTCCCGCAGAGGCAAACCCACCATCCTCTCGGTCCTTGTCGTAGATAATCAAAGTACCGTTGGCATGCAACGCCACAAAATAGTTGGTGGAGCCTGGAATCCACTTAATGTCCGTAACTGCAGAGCGAGCAATGTCACCGTTTTTGTTGATACGATTGTATCGGTTTGAACTAGCGTCTAACCATACCGCATCACCGGACGACATGCCTAGAACAAGTTCCATACCACTGACCGACCGCGTGAACTGGTTGACGTCATGACAAAGCGGATGGTTTTTGGTGAAAAGGATCTTGCTCAACGGCTCTTTGGTCATTTCTTGTCCGGCCCCCATTGATCCCATGTCAAACCAAAGCAAAGAGCGGCCCAGGTTGGCCCATATGAAAATTTCTTTGGGCGGATGCTCTGCCAGCTTTTTGTTTAAAGAATCATGCACAATAGTCTTTGAGAGAAATGATGAGTTGTTTTTCACCAAACTGCTCTTGGGCTTTTTCCGCTTGGTGTCCTTGGGCACTTCAAGTGGAATGAGCGGGATTAGATTGGTCAGCACGTTGCCGATATTGTCAGGCGGCAGTTGTAACGTGCTGTCGTACGCAACAGGCTTCGACGTGAAACTGTCTGCGCCGGAGGAGACAGTGCGGAGGTTTGTGGTGTTATCATAGCTGAAAGATGTTGGGGGACCATTATCTCGCGTGCCATTTGGCGTGGCTGCGATAAGGTTTTTCTCGCGGCCAAAAGCCTGCGGGTTTGTGGGAATTGGAACACTGCTGGCCAAAATATGGTCCGAGCCGTTTTGGACGCTGGTGTCACCAATGCTGGGGAACTCGCCTTCTTCTTGAATGCCTGCACCAAGTGAGCCGGAATTGTACTCTGCTGCGTCATCAGTAGGCACGCTGTCGTCTGTGAGCGCGGCAGAAGGCCGCCTGGCAGAGGCACTGGAGTTGAAGAATGACGACGTCCAGGAGGTGCCGAAGGCTTTGGACGAGTTGAAAAGGGTGGACGAGGTAGACGACGTGCGTGGGGGGAACTGCGCGGAAGAATTATTCGAGGCGCTGGCGGTTTTAGCGCCATTTGCGAGGTTGGGATGGAGCAAGTTCTGCTGGTACTCCACCGTTCCCGGGGGTGGGCTGAACCGCAACGCCGTGACGGAGAGGCGAACGCCCTGCGAGTGCGTGCTCGGCAGGAAGGAGGTCGGAGCGAGCGGGTTCACTATGGATGGCGGCGGGTCGGAGGGGTGGGGGAGCGGCGTGGGAATAGAGAGGACTTCTTTAGCTTGGTACTCGCCTTCTGGGGCCAAAAACGACTGAGCCGGCTCGAGCTTGGTGACAGTACTGACAGCATCAATGTTTGTCTGCGACTCTGAGCGCGGGTTCAGCAGTGCGCCAGAAGTGTACATGGGGTACTTGGGCGCTGGCGGGAAGATGAACATGGTGCCGTCTGTGCTGGGAGTTTTGTATGGGGCGTGGGAGAGAGAGACAGACGTGGATAAAAAGGGGTTGGTAGTTCGGCGTAAAAGTAAGAGAAGGAGGGACGAGGCCAGGTCTGTGCAGAGCTACGTTTAAAACAGAACTCTCAGAGACGCCATGAAAGAAAAGAAGCCAAAGGAAGCCGGGGCCAATGCTGAGTCTAAAACGCTGCGAGTGCTGCCTCTTTTTTAATCAGAGCCGGGCTGTGAAGCTGCGTAGGAAGAAACTGAAATTTATCAGGCCCGCCGGGACGTTGGGGTCGGCCCTAACCCTGCCATACGAGTTGCCGTTTTGGAAAAATCATTTCCACCGCGAAAAACACGAAAACACGAACTTTTAATTTATTTATTTTGAACTGAATCACCAACCTGTCCAAACTGTCCGCCACATTGCTCGCGCAAACCAACCGCAAAACAACTACAATGGTGCTTTGGAACGATAAATACAGACCCCGGTCTCTGGACCAGCTGTCCTACCACCACCAGCTATCCGCCCAGCTCAAATCCCTGGTAAGTGTTGATTCCTTGCGCTCAAGTTTGACTGCAAGTGCTAACGAGGCGCTAGGCCGCGACTGGCGATTTCCCACACATGCTGATCTACGGCCCCTCTGGAGCAGGCAAGAAGACTCGTGTCATGTCTGTGCTCAATGAGCTTTATGGTCCTGGCGCGGAGAAAATCAAGATCAATGCTCGTGTTTTCCAGGTATCATCGTCCAAGAAGGTTGAATTCACAGTAGTCTCTAGTGTCTACCACATTGAATTCACTCCAAGTGACATGGGAAACAATGACCGTGTTGTTATTCAAGATCTACTGAAGGACATTGCTCAGACGCAGCAGGTCAATGTGTCGTCAAAGCAAAGATTTAAAACTGTCATTATCAATGAAGCCGACTCCCTCACGCGAGACGCTCAATCAGCCTTGAGAAGAACAATGGAAAAATACTCGCCCAACTTGAGATTGATCCTCCTCGCCAACTCGACGTCAAACATCATTGCCCCAATCAAGTCGCGTACTCTGCAAGTGCGCGTTGCTGCTCCTACTGTGGAAGACATTTCAAATGTGCTGGAAAAGGTAGCCAAGAAGGAGAAGGTCAACATTCCCAAAGAGCCAGAAGAGCGCCAACAACTCTTCACTCGAATCGCCGAACAGTCAAAACGCAATCTTCGTTTAGCTCTTTTAACTTTTGAAGCTACCTGCGCTCAAAAGTAAGTCACAGCGGTCGCCCTGGGGGTTTCTCAGACTCTTTTACTAACGCGTATAGCTCGAGCGTGACGGCTTCCACGCCGATTCTCCCCCCTGACTGGGAAGTAGTTGTCAACAAGATCGCCGACGACATTATCAAGAAGCGCAATGTCGCAACGTAAGTTTGCAATGCCCATGTCACAGCTCTCAGCTAATCTTTCTAGTCTCCTTGCTATCCGCGGAATGCTCTACGACTTGATTTCACACTGCATCCCTCCCATCACCATTCTCAAGTCCCTCACCTTTCAAATACTTTCTCTAGTGTCTACCGACATTGGCCCTGATATCATTGAGAGAGCCGCGCATTACGATCATCGCATTCGACAAGGCTCCAAAGCTATTTTCCATCTTGAGGCCATGATTGCCAACTACATGCAAATTCTCGAAACGTGAGTTACAAATTTTTACCCCCAGCGAGTCACCATACTGACTTTCAAGGCATTTCATGAACCATTGACACAAATACATGTAATTTATTTAGCGTAAACTCTTTTTTCCAGTTTTTTTACTCTTTCCATAAGCCAAACGTAAATTGGCTTTCATCGAATCAAACAGCACCGATCACGTGATTTGATATTTCAACCCCAGTGATTGAATTCAACCTTTGGTGAAATTCTCCAGAGACTCTCAGTAACTCGACCGTCCTTACAGAGCTAATGTCCCGGCCAGCAACTTTGCTCAATAGTGGGATCTGGAGGCAGTTTACCACTGGCATTTTGCCAACTGGAGCTGTCCGCTTCGGTCGCCAGTACTCTTCCAAATCAACCGAAATTCTAGGTCAAACCTACCCAACAGATGAGTGGACCAACGTTACACCGTCCATTGCGGAGTTGACTACGCGGAAGCTACATCTAAACGATGCCCACCCTATCGGAATTCTCAGAAACTTGTTTGAGAACCAGTTGACCGCGCTTGGTGGCTATACTTTTTACAACAAGTTTGAGCCTGTCGTTTCCAAGTACGAAAATTTTGATGTACTGGGCTTCCCAGAAGACCATGTGGGACGCTCCAAGACCGATACATACTACCTGAACAAGGAGACTCTGCTGCGCACTCATACCTCGGCTCACGAGTCCTACTGCTACAAGGAATGTTCGACACCCGGATACCTGATTTCCGCCGATGTCTACCGCCGTGACACTATTGATCGCACACACTATCCCGCATTCCACCAGATGGAAGGTGCCTACACTTGGTCAAGAACTGAGCACGGTGATAACTTATGCGATGTTATTCAGCGCGACTTGGACGCCCTACCCAAGCCTAACATTATTGTCGAAGACCCGAATCCTTCTTTCCATCCCGAGAGAAACCCCAAGGACGGCGATCTCATGTCTGATCGCGAAGTGGAGCTTGTCTCTCAGCATCTCAAGCGTACCATTGAGCTGCTCTTGGCAGGTGTTTTTGAGAACGCTCGCAAAGCTGCTTTGGAAGCTGGATTCAGCGACCCCGATCTTGAGGCTCCCTTGAAGGCTAGATGGATTGAGGCTTATTTCCCCTGGACAGCTCCTTCCTATGAGATTGAAGTCTGGTGGAAGGGCGATTGGCTGGAGATGTGCGGTTGCGGCGTTGAGAGACAGCATGTTCTCAACAACGTTGGAATCAATGATAAGGTCTCATGGGCTTTTGGTATTGGTCTCGAGCGCATGGCCATGGTTTTATTTGGAATTCCTGACATTCGTCTGTTTTGGTCTCAAGACTCCCGTTTTGCTTCCCAGTTCAAGGCTGATACTGTGACCATGTTCAAGCCTTACTCAAAGTACCCTGGAACGCTCCGTGATGTTGCTTTCTGGATCAATGAATCGAAACCTATCCACGAAAACGACATCATGTCTATTGTCAGAAACATTGCTGGTGATCTTGTAGAGAACGTCGCTCTCATTGATGAGTTTGTCAATCCCAAGACTGGCAAAAAATCGCAATGCTACCGCATCAACTACCAGTCAATGGACCGTTCTCTTACCAATGCTGAAATCAATGAGTACCAGGAACAAGTCAAACAGCAGCTTGTCACCGATTTTGGTTTGGAACTCCGCCAACGCTAGTAAATATATGTAAAATATTTTAGATCATTAATAGTAGAACGATATTATGTACAGTGGGCATTAAAAAGGACATAAACGTGAAAGGTCTTTACTCTCCTCTCACGATACCGACCTTGGCAGCGCGGATAACACGCTCGTTGTAAACGAATCCGCTCTGCTGCACAAAGAAGACAGTGCCGGGCTCCTTGTCAGGGTGAGGGGCCTCGAAGGTGGCCTCGTGTTGGTTGGGGTCAAACTTCTCACCTTCGGGGTTAATCTTCTTCAAGCCGTGCTTCTCGAGGGTCTTCTCAAATACGGTTTGAGTCATCTTGATGCCTTCGTAAAGGTCAACAAGCTCCTTGTGGTTCTCAGCGTCGGCGCGCTTGTCAGCATCAACAACAGCAAGAGCACGGTCGAAGTTGTCGACAGAGTCCAGCAAGTCCTTGGCAAACTTTTGGAGGGCGTAGTCCTTGGCCTTGTTGACCTCTCTCTTGGTGCTTTCCTGGAGGTTGCGGAAATCAGCAATAGAGCGCAAAAGCTGGTCCTTGAACTGAGCAGCTTCCTTGTCTCTCTTTTCGAATTTTGCCTTCAGCTCGGCGAGCTCCTTCTCCACAGGGCTGAGTTCGGTCTGAGACTCCTCGGTGGCGGGCTTCTCTTCCTTGGCAGCATCGGAGTAGAGTCGGACAGCAGACCAGTTGGTGCGAGCAACTCTGGCAACAGGACAAGCGACGCGAGTCTGGGAGATGGCTTGAGTAGTGAGTCTTCGGAGCATTTTGATGGTTTGTGATGTGTGATTGAAGAAGGCAAACGAAAATGCTCCGAAATTTACAATATAAAACCGGCGATCTTGAAAAATTCACAACCGGGTAAAAAAAAAAGTTACCATTTAGACTCATTTAGAAAGCAAGGCAACTGGGGTCAAGACAAGACAGTCAACCATGATTACACAGACAAACGAGTTGGACGACCGACCTTCTATCCCGATTTTGTACGGTACTGAAACGGGAAATGCCCAAGACCTGGCCAAACTGCTGGCGAAACGTCTCAACCGGCTTTGCTTCAATGCCCAAGTATATGGCATGGATGAGTACGATATAGTAAGCTTGTTACCTTCCAACATCTTTGATCCTACAGCTAACGCCTCTAGTCAAACCTTCCGTTTGAGCGCGTGATCTTGTTCATCTGCTCTACTACAGGTCAAGGAGAGTTGCCTCGTAATACCAAGAGATTTTGGAAGTTTCTACTACGCCGCAAGCTTCCTGCTACTCTACTCACGTCTGTTAAGTTCACCACGTTTGGACTTGGAGACACCTCTTACCCCAGATACAATTGGGCAATCAGAAAGTTGCACACACGCTTGTTAAACCTCGGTGCTAAGGCTTTCGCAGACCGCGGTGAAGGCGACGAGCAAAGCTCAGAAGGCGTGGATAAAGTATACCAAGAATGGGAGAACAATGTGTGTGATAAGCTCTCCAAGCTATATCCTTTGCCAGAGTCTGTCGAGCCAATTGCACTCGAAACACTTTTGCCACCAGTATACCCACTCAAGTTACTGGACTCGAAACTGAAAGTCAAGACTGAAAGTCCTGAGGTGGGCTTGTCTAGATGTGAACATGGCCAGGAAATGAAGCTATTTCGTGGAAGTGTGGTGAAGAACGAGAGAATCACTGCCCAAGGTCATTTTCAAGACGTGCGAAAGTTAGTGTTCAAGAATTCTGGCGACGAAGCTGTTCAATACGTTCCTGGTGACACGGTAGCTCTATATCCTTCCAATTTCTCTGACGATGTTCAGGCATTGCTAGATCATCAAGGTTGGGCAGACATTGCCGACTACAAGGTTGAAGTCAGCGAGGACTTTGAGCGCACTGTTTTTGGCGGTTTGGTTCAACCATTGACGGTGAGATCGTTACTTACCTATCACTTAGACATTATGGCTATTCCCAGACGAAGCTTCTTTGCAAGTGTGTGGTACTTTGCCAAAGATTCTGAAAGAGAGCAAGAACGCCTTTTGGAATTCACCACTATTGATGGCCTTGACGACTTGTACGACTATGCCAACAGACCCCGACGATCAATTCTGGAAACCATCACAGAGTTTGACAGTTTGAAGATACCAATTGAGTACATTCTAGATGTTTTCCCAGTGTTGAGACCTAGACTGTTTTCCATTGCCTCACCCATAGACAAACAAGAGATAGAGCTTGCTGTGGCAATTGTCAAGTACAAGACTATTATTCGACGAATTCGACGAGGTGTTTGTACAAGATACATTGAGAGTTTGAAAAAAGGCGATTTTGTTCCCTTCTCGATTCACAGCAACGGTTTGTATCATGCCAAATCGTACCTCTCGAACACTAAGGTTCCTGGTGGAAACCCTCTCATTCTCATGGCAACTGGTACTGGTGTTGCTCCCGTTATCAGTATTGCTAAGACCTTGCTCCAAGATACTGTAAAACGAACCCAGCCTATCTGGCTCTTTTTTGGCTGCCGAAACTACGAGAAGGATTTCCATTTTAAAGAAGACTGGGAGCAGCTTGTGAAAGAATATGGTGATCTCCTTAAAGTCCATGTTGCTTTTTCAAGAGACACTGAAATACCGAAGGATCAGAGCATAACTGCGGCAGTTGGGGTACACATGCAAGCTCTTCTGTACTCTCACAAACAGGAGCTTTCTAAGATGCTGAAAAATGACGATGAAGACCAGCCAGAGTCTGTTCTTTATCTCTGCGGCGCTTCTGGAAAAATGCCTCGCGAGGTTCGAATTACCCTTACAACTATTTTGCAAGAGACTGTTCCTGGGTGGGACGAGCTCCAGGCCGAGGAGTACATGTTGGGTATGGAACAGCGTGGGAGGTTTATCCAGGAAACCTGGTAGTAATGATAATGAGCATAGACACTGTAAAATATTTTGTATTTCCTTTTTCTTTCATACGACTGAATATTAGATCGAGTAATTACATAGGTAGTTACAGACCATTGAACGAAAATTTAAACCCTCTTTTGAACAAGCACAAAAACCTCCCAACTTGCCGAGATCTGATCCAACCTACGTACATTTCCTTCACGCCAAGGTTCAACATACAACTCTCTACTTCCAGCATGGCCGGTCGAAATGCATTTCCAAATCAAGATTCAGACAGCAAGAAGTCACGACAGGTTATAGACACCGCGTTTTCAAGTCTAACTCGAGTTGTGGAAGCCGAGACGGACTGCACTGTAGCTTCTATTGACGTCCTAGAACGCATCAATTGGAACGCGACAAAAAAGTACAGTCAATTGGCAGATGCATGCCAAGGACTAACAACTGACAAAGAATATCTTGCGGATTTGAGTAAGTAACTTGGAGTATTCTCGATTTTGATATCTAACCATATAGATACGGAGATTGAAAAGTACGCGCAGCAAATGAAAGGAATTAGCGAACAGATCAACGATTTGGAAGCATTGACAAATGAACTTGACGAATGGTCAAAAGAACTAGAAGTTAAATCCAGACGCTATAAAACAAAATGAACCATGAGACGCATTTTAATGACACTATTTATTAACTATGACGAATTTATGATTATTTGGTTGACGCTCTCCCTTTACCTCTTGCACCACCTTTACCACTAGCGCCAGCCGCGGTCGCTGCCTTCTTTGCGCCACGCTTGGCCGGGGCCTTGGGCTTAGACATCTTGATGTATTTGTCCTTGGACATGTCATCATCCTCATCATCTCCACCTGCGTCCTCTTCAGGTGGGGCAGTCTCCTCTCCCACTGTCTCTTCCAAGTCTGGAACATCAGAAGACATAGTAGCAGCTGTAGCTTTTGTCGAGAAATTGCTTGCCGACTTCATGTAAGGAACAGGATGAGATGCTTTGTTGTAGGTCCGGGTGAATGCAGACTTCACCGTGGATGGCAAGGCTTTCACGCGCGCTTCGTAGTTTCCATTGCCTACTCCGAGCTCAGCAACAACGTCCCAATCTTCCTTTGTAAGGAAATAATCGTCCATCAACTCAATTGTTTTAGGGACGCCAGCATCCTTTTCTGTCAAAATGGGCGTCATGAGTTTGTATGCTAACAATGGGAAATACTGTAGGCGTAATTCCCTGCGATCTCCAGAGATTCTGAGTCTTGTATGGGCTTGAATCTCCTGCAACAGACGCTGATACTTGTTGGCTTTCGAGTTTTGACCCAAGTACGTGGTGAAGTTAAATCTACCACGAACCTGGCCTGCAATGTAAGAAGAAGGCATGACTGAAGACATGAATCCATGGAAAGGCATGAGACTCCATTGAGGTTGAGATCCATGGATCTTTCGATCTACCAAGTCTCCATCCGAAATCGCCTCCGACGCTGCAACAACGGCATCCAAGTGAGATTTGAATTTTCCAGTATTGACTGTGTTCGGAACTGTATTGAGATAGTTTTCTTGAATCATGAGTGGAGTGAAGTCATGATCGTCGAAGTAGTATCTTATCTTGTCGTCTAAAGTAATGCCATTGTTTGGAGTATGAGTAGAACCTGACAGAAGTTTTCCTGTAATGTCAAAAGATTTAAGGGTAACCACTTTCTCAAACTTCTTGCTGAATTCCTTGCTGTTCTCGTAGTCCATCGATTTGTTAGTTCTGGAAAATGTGTACAACATGTTGATGATTTGTCGCATGTCAGAACCACTAGCACTGACAAGTTGGTCAATCACATTAGGTGTAAGTTGAATGCCTTCTCTATTTGCAATGCTCATGATACGGACACGTAGGGCAGCAGCGTCCGGGCGACGAAATGGCATATCGAGCGTTACTTTATCAAAAGGTCGCATTTTTGGCAATGAGCGCTCATTGCAAATCAAGATAATGGGTACGTTGGTAGTTCTGCAAATAGCAGCCATCTGGCCGACACCACCTCTATCACCACCTGACATTCCATCGACTTCGTCCATAATAAGACACAGGTTCTTTTTGGAGGACTTGATTGCTTCGTCTGCAGTGGTACCGAAAAAGCCGTTAAGAGACGTGTTTTTGATGGAACCACTGACGTTACTGATGAGCATGTTTTTGCTTCTGGTGTCGGATGCGTTAGATTCCACCACGTCAAATCCTTTGAGCTTAGCGACAAGATGAGCAGTAGTAGTTTTGCCGATTCCAGGAGGTCCACTAATCAGAACAGCTCTGTACACTCCCGTGCCATCAGTTCCTGGTCGAGAAAAGCCAATTTTTGCGTTAGAGCGCCAGTTGGAAAGCCATCTCCCAAGCTTCTCAACTTGACCTTTGTTACCGCAAATATGAGAAAGGTCAGTTGGAGCGTACTTGGTAGTCCAAAGCTGGGACGGTTCTCTGTCTGCAGCCTTCTTACTCTCTGACCCTTTTCCCTTTCTGCTTTCTGATGCCATGGACTTTTCCATTTCCTTGACGGCATTCTCGACCTTTTTCTTCTCTTCGTGTTGCTTAGCAATTGCTTTTTGTGCGGCCTGTCCAGAACCTCCATCTGCAGGCATCTCGCGGAGCAACTGGAGAAAGCCGTCTTCATCGATTGCTTTGATTTTCAGCTTTTGAATTTTCAGAATCTTACTGGGACCTGCGTCACCTCCAAGTACAACACAAGAGGTTTTACTGGAAGGTGCAGTAGTAACTTTACCTCCAAGTCCCTTGACAATGTCAATTGCTTGGTCACGCGGAAGTGTAGGCATGGTTCCAGTGAACACAAAGGTCAATCCTGCTAAACAATTCGGCCTTGAAGTAGGAATATCCACATTTCCAGTCGACTGAGGTCCGGAGGCTTGCGCAGCTTTGAGCGCAAAGTAATTTGTTTTCTTTTCAGGGTCAACATCCGGTAGAACGGCATCAGGAATAGCTTTTAGTACGTCTTCGGCTGAAGATCCAGACTTCGAAGTAGCAGCCGTAGGTTTGGAAGGAGGTGCAGAGGGTTTGCTAGAAGAGTGACCTGAGGCAGTTACTGGTGGTTTGGAGCTTTCAGGTGCATTTTTAGTAGATGTTGAGGCTTTCTCTGTGCTCTTTTTAGACATGACAGGTTTTGCTGCTAGTGCTTCAAACTCTTCGTCGAAAAGGTCATCATCGTCAAGCATGTCATCATCAATAATGAAAGGTTTTTCAGCTTCCTTCTTCTTTTGTTGCTTGGGCGCAACTTCAGGCTCAGTGTTTGAAACTGCATCAAGATCAGGCTTCACAGAAGGGGTTTGTTTCAATGGCTTGGAACTAGAACCAGGTTCAGATTTCGACTTGGGAGGCTCTTGTGGTGCTGGCTTAGCAGCAGGCTTGGTAGATTTAGGAACCTGTGGCTCTTCAGACTTGGTTGATCCAGCAGGTTTCGAAAAGAATGCAGACACTTCGACATCCTCAAAGTCATCAAACTTGGGCTTCTTGGGCTTACGCTCTGTAGTCGCTTTTTTCTGTTTAGGTCTGAACAAGTTAGCAAACAAATGAGACAAGTAATGAATCTGTACATGCACGCAACATACTTTTCAACAGGTGGTGGAACCTCCGCAATGTCGTCATCCGAGTCTTCTAATAAATTGTTAGTCTGTCATATTTGCTATTGCGTGAAACGTACCCAAGACGCGGCGTTTGGTCGGTGCTTTTTTCCGCGACGACTCTTGCAAAGAATCAGGTTGTTCTGGTTCGGATTTCTGGACGAAAATTAGTCAATTGAAGCTTGATTTGCTCGACAAGACATACCTTTGCGGTTTTGGGCGCGAAGAATGCCCTGATGTCTCGATTGCTCATGGCGAGTTGTGTTGATTCAAAAAACTAGAACTGGGATTGATGAAGGGAAGTGTTTTGATTCCAATTTAATTAACGCGCGAACGCTGGGTTGGGAACTTGAAAATTACACGAACCTACGCGATTTGAGAAGACGGAATTGCAACAAATTTATAAAATGTATTGAATCATCTATGCACAACGGAGGAGCTGCAAAAGCTCAATAAACAATTAAATGCTTATTTGCCAATGCAGAAGCTACTAAAAACTACTCCCAGAATCTCTTCTACGCCTACTCCCCGGCCTGTGATTTTGCCGATTCCTTCGGCAGCAAATCGAAGCTCTTCAGTAGCAATGACAACGTCGTTCTCATCTTCCACTTCAAGAAAGTTTTCGAGACCTTGAACGACGTCATTCTGTAAAATGTCTTTAGCTCTCTGCGACGCACCAATAGGTGCACCGGTTCCGCTAGGATCGGAGGTCATTGCTTTGAACTCTGTTACAAGGCGCTCTAGAAGTGTGGAGATCCCGCTTTCGTCTAAACAAGATATGATTATCGCGTCAGAAGTATCGAGTCCAAGGATCTTACAATAAGATGCAACTACTGACGCGTGGTCAGGCGTGTTGAGAAGGTCGCTTTTATTCAACACTAGGAGTACGCGTTTTCCAGCTTGTCGCAGTTCGCTAATCTCGCGTCCAACATCCGCTGATACTAACGCGTTTGTGTCCTGAGAGCCATTCATCATGGAAGACGAAAGCTCAGATAAAGGAACAACACACAAAACAATGTCACTTTTCTTGAATCTCTCCCGAGCTCGTTTCATACCCTCTTGTTCAATGCGATCATTTGAGCTGATGGGTTTCACTTCCAGGCCGGTGTCAAAACTTCGAAGTCCAGCAGTGTCGCCTAGAACTACTTTGAACCCCGAAATGTCCATAGCTAGTTCCAGAACATCTCTTGTAGTTCCTGGGACATCGCTCACAATAGCAGCTTCGCGCTCTGCCAGCCTGTTGAGTAGATATGATTTTCCAGCGTTTGGCGGGCCAAGAAAATCGAGTCTAATACCAGATACAAGTAGCTCACTCCGTTTGATCTGTCTGTAATGTGCATTGATTTCCTCTAAAAGACCAGAGACCTTTTCGCGTGACTGCATGAACAGCTCACGGGAGCTTGTGATGTCTGAATCCTCAGAAAAGTCAATGAGCGCAGTCAGCAACGCCATGGTGCTAACAATTTGATCTCGCCAATCTTCATACAGCATTTTCATGCGACCACTTGACGAAGTTAAAGATGCTTTTCTCTGAGTTTCAGTCTCGGCGTCTATTGCATCTCTAATACCCTCTACTTGAGTCAAGTCCAGAATTCCGTTTTTAAAGGCTCGCTTGGAGAACTCTCCAGCCTCGGCATAGCGCACATTGATACCTTCATTTGGGCTGTGTAGGTTCATAAGCGCATTCAGCACAGACTTGACGATAGCATTGCCTCCGTGTAGTTGCAGCTCAAGAGTGTCTTCTCCGGTATATGATTTGGGCCCTTGGAAGTACAAAATAACGGCCCTGTCGAGGACATTGCTTGGATCCTTCGGTTTCCCAGGCTCGTATAATGCAGAGTAAACAACTGACCTAGGAACAGGAGCCGTACGTTTTCGCGTGAGCTGCTTGTATATGTATTCACAGTCTGGGCCAGTCACTCGTACTACAGCGATCGCAGATTTTCCGGGGTGTGTTGAAAGAGCATATATAGTCGATGGTGCGAACGCCCTCTCTGTACTCAGACAGCGGCCAACAGAAAGCCTCACTCGGGCATGACGTGGAAATCCAAGATTCCGAAATGCTGATATTTTTGATATGCTGTGGATTATGGGTCGAGACATCGATGGCTCACGTCAAGGCGAATTGAAGGCTAATTGGACAGGAAATATTTATTTTTCGGATGGATTTTTTTACCTTCGCATCTACCACAACTTTCACTTTCGGCAACCCTAGTTTACACCATGCTTAGCAGAACCCTTCGATTGCGTTTTACTTCGGTGCCTAGAGCCTCCGCTCGCTTCTACAGCTCTGCTGATGGCAACCCTCCCATCATGTCACAGATTCGTGAAGGTCTCAAGGCTGCCATGAAGAGCAAAAACAATGTTGAGTAAGCTTTATGGACCCATCATCATACTTCCTGTGCTGACATTCATAGAAAAACTGTTCTTAAGTCTATCATTGCCGAGGTTAAGAACCGTGATGTTGCTGAAGCTGGGTCTGTTGGTACCAATCTCAAGTTCGTTGGCATGGTTCGATCCATGATCGCTTCTAGAGAAAAGTCCATTGCAGAGTACAAGGCCGCTAACCGTGAGGACCTTGCCGACAAAGAAGCTTCTGAAATTGAGGTTCTACAAAAGTACGCCGGTCTTGTCCCTGTCGCTAGCGATGCTGAATTGGACGCCCGTGTTGCTGAGATCGTTGAGGCTTTGCCTGAAGCTGATCGCAAGAGCATGAACAAGGTTATGGGAAAAATCCCCTGGGGCGACGTCGAAGGCAAGTGGAACTCTACTCGCAACAGTGTCGCTGGAAGCGTCAAGAGAGTTATCGGAATCCGCAGCTTCTCAACAAGCGCCATCTCCAGACACTCCAACCCTCTTGTAGGTAACTAAGACTCGCCTCTCCTTTTTTGTACATAGCTGAATGATAATTAATAACCATTGATACAGGGTCTACCGAATAACACCGCTCCCCGGATACCGAAGCAACGAGCTAACATGGGCATCACCCGTAGGTTCATCCCCGGGGTCAAGAAAATTGTTGCAGTGTCTTCTGCAAAAGGAGGAGTAGGCAAGTCCACAGTGTCGGCAAATCTAGCCCTAGCACTTTTCAACCAAGGACTGAATGTGGGTATTCTCGACACTGATATTTTTGGACCTTCTGTACCCAAGTTGTTTGGCCTGTCTGGAGAGCCAGTATTGACTGACGCTGGAAAACTTACACCGCTGATAAACTATGGTGTGAAAACTATGTCCATGGGATACTTGGTGGATCCAAACAAAGCAGTTGCTTGGAGAGGCTTGCTGATTCAAAAGGCTTTAGAACAGCTCCTTTTTGATGTTGAATGGGCAGACGTCGACGTGCTGGTTCTAGACATGCCTCCTGGAACTGGAGATGTCCAGTTGACAATCGCTCAACAGGTTAACGTGGATGGCGCTGTGATTGTTTCAACGCCTCAAGACATGGCCCTCATTGATGCTGTGAGAGGTATTGAACTTTATAAAGTGGTCAAAGTGCCTGTGAGTATTACTTTTCATTTGCACCTCTCTTTACTAAACGTTTCTAACTCATTTACAGATTTTCGGCATGGTGCAGAATATGAGCATGTTTGTCTGCCCGAATTGCAAACATGAGTCGCACATTTTTGGAACTGACGGCGCTATCAGAGAGGCAGAGCGTCGCCAAATCGACACTCTCGGAAGCATTCCGCTCTCCGAGGACATTTGCCTTAGCAGTGACAGTGGTAAACCCATTGTGGTGTCCGATCCGGACGGTGTAGCTGCCGGAGTCTATAACAGCATTGCTGCGAAGGTCATTGCTAAACTCAACTTGAAACAATAACGGCGTCACACCTGGCCCTGGGTTCTTCGGCGAAACGTTCAAATCTCTTGGACTAGGAAGCATGCGTGGCTTCACGGCGGTACCCTAACTGGGCTGTAGCCTCAAAGAACATATCTATAATAAGCCCTTTGTATATATTTGGAATACCTCCGCATTGTAGGACCATTTAGTAGTTCTTCCATCAATACTTTGTTTGTCTTTAATATCGAAGCGATGTTGTCTCAACCTTGTTACGGCGCATGTACGGCTTGTCCGTGATCTATTTTCGATCCGATTTTGTTTTGTTGTCTCCCTTCTCCCAGACAGATGCCAAGTTGAAACCGCTCATCTCAATTGATCTCGCATCCGCTTCGAAATATTCCAGCCTCTTACGCCTCGCGCATTTCGTCTGCTCTGCTACAAAAACTGCAAATGCTTCGTGCTCTGGGTTTAAAAACTTTTGCTTCCACGGGCAACAAAGATGGTGGCGAAACGCCGCTTCTCTTGGACAACGCCATTGCGTGTATGTATACTTTAGTTTCCATGACGTCTTTACGATTTTACGAGAAGCCCACGAGCTAACTGAGAGTAGTGGAACATGCTCTGACAGCAATGGACTATGTCCTCGACGATAAAGTTGCAGAAGCTCACAAGCTACTGGAGCACGGCGATTCCGTGTATTTCAAGGTAGGATATCATGAAATTAAATGATACACACAGGGTCTCTAACTTGATAGCTGGCAAGAGGTGTGATCTTTTTCATTGAAGCCACTCTAGGATTTGAGGCCGAGACCATCAAGTCGGCAAATGAGTTCCTGCATGGAGCTGAAATGGCGGCACAAAAGGAATACCAAAAAGCAGTCAAATCAGGCATTGCATCATCATCGAATTTCGCTCCAGGCACTGAGTACAACGTGGCCACGGCTGAAGCTCAACTTCTAGGAGCTGTCACTCTGTTTCTTTCTGAAAGCATGCTTGACAGTGCCAAGGCATTTTTAAAGCTTCGAAAGGCATATTTCATTATGGAAGAAGTGAGCAAACACATGGCCAAGGTCAAAAGCGACACTTTGAGCATGAGTAGCACCGATACAGCCTCTGCGGCGTCCGGGCGTAAGTCCGCTCGCTCTTCGAGCGGGAAGCCTCTGAAAGATGAGGGATTTCTTACACAAGAAATGCTGTCAGACCTTCAGATTTCTACTAAAATCCAAGAATTGCACAAATTGCGTATGGATAGAAAAAAGCTATGGAAAAGCGCTGACAAAGAGCAATGTCTAAACCAAGACATCTCTAAACTACTATTGCCTGAGCATTCTCACAAGAAGGTCGGACAAGAGACAGTTGACGAGTACATTACGTCAGGTGTGCTTGCTTGCTATGGTATTTTGCAGCTCATCATTTCCATCATACCACCGGCCGTCGGTCGTGTCCTAGCAATTGTGGGGTTCCATGGAAGCGAGTGTGAAGGTCTGCAAAAATTGTGGAAAGCCACTGCTCAAACAAATATCCATGGTTCCATATCTTTATTGGCTCTACTTCAGTTCTACGACGGGCCAAGCCAAGCTTCCGATATCAAAATTCCGGAATCTCAGCCTGCATCTTCTGCTTCTAGTACTACAGCAGTTGAAAGTGCCAGCAATGTACCTGATCTCAACAATATTCAAGATATCAAGTTGAAATTGAGAGCAGCTTTGCAGAAGGTTATTGACCATTACACTAATGGAGCCTTGTGGAAGTTGCAAGAAGGACGCATGAAGGCCAGTGATGGCGACGTGAGAGAAGCTATAAGAATCCTTGATGACAGTTCCCGGGGCTCTATCAACATGCGCCAAGTGGAAGGCCTCATACTTTTTGACAAGTCCATGTTTATGTTGGCTTTGCACGAGTATGAGACTTGTGCTGCGAACTACCTCAAATTGTGCGATCTTAACTCATGGTCACACATGCTGTACACGTATCTTTCTGCCATGTGCGAAGTCGAGATCTACCGCGCACTCAAGGTGTCTGACCCCGAGAAGGCTACCGCAGCAAAAGAAAAAGCACTGAAGCTAATCGAGAGAGCTCCCACGTTGCAAAACAAGGGTGGACTGTTGTCCAAGCCCATGCCCTTTGATAGGTTTGCTTTGCGAAAAATCCAGCAATTCAAAAACACTGCGGACGAAAAGCATATTCACGTGGTCGATGCTGTCGGTACCTCTCCAATCCATGAAGCAATTTACTTCTGGAACGGTTTTGGTAGAATGAACAGTGATGAACTTGAGTTTTCATTGAAAAACCTTGGCTATTCTGCGGTAGATGGCCCTTTTGCAACAGGTTCAAAGGACTTGATTGCTGTGGAAGAAATTGAGGACGAAGCTTTAATCCGTTACCTTCTACAGGCAGTCACTCTCCGCCATTTGGGCCGCATAGAAGAAGGATATGACTTGCTCCGGAAAGAGGTCATCTCCAAGGTATACTCGGACACTCCAGTGAAAGGACATTTGAAAAATGGAATGCCCAAAGGTACATTTTTGAAGAAGAATCGCGATCCGTGGGTTGCGCCCTGCGCTTTTTACGAGCTTGCGGTGTTTGAGTGGATCATCCACGGGAAAAGTAAAATTGGCGTTGTCCAGGATTACCTTGAGCTAGCCCAGAAATGGGGCGACGACTATGAGCTCAGCACAAGAGTCGGGATGCCTATCAAGGGCGCCATTAGTAGATTAGAAAATACTTAAAGATGTTGCCCATGGGCGTTCGCTATACCGCTGACGATCGGGTTCATCCCAACTACGCGAACATTTGTAAACTCCCAACTGAACAGAAAAAAAAGTCTAAAAATTTTCCACGCTTGACCACTATTTGTTTCTTTTTCAAACGTCCCTGACACCGACTTTTAAACCAACATGGCTGACGAAACCAAAGAAATTTCATTGGAGAGCCTCCTCTCGCAAGGAAGAGAGTTTTTGGACTCTGCTGAGCCTCAGCAGACCATCGACCTGCTCACGCCAATTGCTCTCGAACAGCAAAACAACCCAGATCTCCTTCCTCTGTACCAACTGTTAGGAGAAGCATTTCTGGAATCAGGTATTCCTAAAGAGGCTTACGAACTATTCAAAACATGTGCAAAGCTTGATCCTCTTGGCAAAGAAGGAGGCATTGAGAAATTCCTTTGGCTAGGACAGTTGACCGGTGACCGGGAGGGCGAGAGCTGGTACGAAAAGGGAATTGAGGGCCTCAAGCAGGACCTAAACAGTCTAAACCAGAAGCCTACGACACCCCAAGTATCACAAGAAATCGAATTGAAGAAGCGAAAACTATGCGAGGCTTTGTGCGGTATCATCGAAATCTGGATGACAGACTTGTGCATGGAGCCAGAAGCTGAACAAAAATGCGACAAGCTCATTACGGAAGCTCTTATGGTTAGTGAGTCTCACGCAGAGTCTTGGTCCGTTCTCGGTAGCATCAGAATCAGTCAGCAGCGCAATGACGACGCCAAGGTCGCTTTACAAAAGAGTTGGGATTTGTACCACGAAGAGATCTCGAATGCTTTCAAGGCAGCCAACGTTGTTGGCAACTCCAGTTCATTATCTGACATTGCGACGTCAATCCCATCTTTCATCCGCTTGGCGCAAAATATGATGGAAATGTCAATGTACCAACAAGTCATTCAGGTTACTGCTGAAATCAACAGAATAGACGACGAAGTGCCTGAACCATATTACCTGCATGGTCTGGCCCGCTTCGAGCTATATAAGGAACTAAGTCAGCAACAGCCTTCAGCTCCTAGAAAAGCTGCTCGACAAGCCGCTGGTGCTCGTGAAGCGTGGGAGACACTTCTTCGTCTTGCCAGTATTGATGCTGACATTGACCCAGACTTGGCTCCTACTGTGACTGAGCACCTTACGCAGCTTCCTGCTGTTACTGAAGATGACTACTCTTCAAGTGAAGAAGAGATTGAGGACAGTGACTTGGAACTGGAGGACTTTGAGGGTATGGAGAATTAAGATTAAAGTCAAGTCACATATAGAATAGAATTGAACTTTTAACCTTACATTTATGAAAGATTTTCAGCTTTTTCGACAAGCTTTCAAAGTTCTTGAAACCCAGCTGTAGTTGGAATTCTCAACTATATCAACATATATCACGTGACACATAATATAGAGAGGAAGGTTTTTTTTTCCATCGCGTTTCAACGTCGAACCGCACCTCCAGCTATCAATACTACTCAGCAAAGGACCCTGCGCTTAAAGCACAAATCTATTGCAATATTTGTACAATTATAAGTTACAAGCGATTCAAAAATGACAACGGCACATAGACCTACATTCGATCCCGCCAAGGGCAAAAATAGCCAAGCAAGTGGCACAATCTTACACACGCGTTCCCTGCCCGCACACACGCAACTAAAGTTCCGACAGCCTGGACAAGGTAGCTTGGGAGACTATGACATGCACAAGGATATGAAGACCGAACTGCTGCGCAAGGAGGAGGAGCATTTCAAGAAGACCTTGACCGACAAGCGCGCGTCGCATGGAAATGGTAACCATGGCGGTGATGACGAGGAGCCAAGGAAAAAGCTGAGACTGACTGGAGTGTTTGAGACTGAAGTGACGCAGAAAGAGGAGGAACAAGATCAGAGTAGTAGCGACGCCAGTTCAGCAGAAGAAGATGATTCGGGGTCAGATAGCGGCAGCGATAGTGCAAGCGACTCTGAAGACGAAGACAGCGAAGACGAACTACAACGGGAGTTAGAGAAGATCAAGGCCGAAAGAGCAGAGGCAGAACTACGGGCGCAGCAAAAGGCCGCTGCCCGTGAACAAGCAGAGCGCGAGCAGGAGATTGCATACGGAAACCCGTTGCTGAACCCAGAGGCATCCAAAGGCGGCGCGTCCAGCCGGCGCAAGTGGAACGACGACGTTGTGTTCAAGAACCAGGCAAAAGGCGTGGACGACAAGAAGAACCAGGGGTTCATCAATGATACTATTCGCAGCGATTTCCATCGCAAGTTCATGAACAAGTACATTAAATAATCATGCCTCTTATTTATTCAATCCATCCATTGCAACGTTGAAATATTCTAATGCTTTATTACTAAACTTTTTTAAATACACTAATTCATGACTCAAATACCATACACCTTATTGCGCATCCACCATGGCCTTGTCCTTGACTTCATTAACTTCGTTACTTTCAGCGGCTAGCTTGGCAGCCTCCACCTGGGTCTCCTTCACTGGATTCTCCTCCACTTTTTGCTTCTTGTTTGCTTCTTCTTCCGCTTTCGTAGCCTTTTCTTCATTGACACGCTTGCCGTTCTGCTTGATGCCATTAACGGTGCGGAAGTAAGGCTGGCATCTCCAGTATGGGATTTCCTTGTAGCTTCCACCCCACTCTTCAATCTCTCCGTCCTCGATAACGTTGTCAGCAATGTTAGGGTCCTCGTAGATCTTGGCAACGGCAGCTTCGACCTGCTCCACAATGTTTTCAAACTCGGCGAGCTCGCCCTTGCGGATGCTTCCCAGCTTGTTTCTAATGTCAGTGTGGATGGGCAAAAATGCATGCATGAGTTTGAAGAAGTGCGACTTCATGGCGGTGGCAGAGGCAGCGCCTGGGGTGGTTTTGGCGATTTCAAAGTACTCCCGCAGCAGCTTGTCGACGCGGGGGAATCTGTCGTCAATCTTTGTCTTGTTGATGTTGAACAATGCAGGGTTGTGAAGGTTGCTTTCAGCAGACATGACTGCATCGGTACAAGTGGCGGTCAAGGAGCGCTGAATGTCCTCCTGGTAGAGCAGGTTACCATTGGCAATCATGACAGTGTCAGGAGGCAGATTGTCCCTAAGGTACTTGATGATGTTCCAATCGGCCAAACCAGTCTTTTGGCCCTTCATCTCTCTGGTACGTCCGTGCACAGTCAAAAACTGAGCTCCGGCGCTCAAGACCATCTTGGCGTAGGCCAGGGTCTTTTCACGGTCGTCGTAGACTCTGATTTTGGCGGTGACAGGAATGTCAAGTTCCTTGTGTAGAATGTTGATTAGACTATAGATCAAGTCCCAGTCCTCCATGAGAAAGGAGCCGTAGTGTCCACGCTTGGCAATTCCCTGAGGGCATCCCAGGTTCAAATCGACTGCGTCACACTTGTGTTGAACCAGTTTTGCGGCGGCAAGAAGCTCGTCAGGTTTGTTGGCACAGAACTGTACTACCAAAGGGCGGTCTACCTTCTCATCACCGTCCATGGGGCCCCACATGTCGTTGCGGTAAGCTTCGCTCGTGCCAAAAAGCCGGGCATGATACATGGGAGTGTAGCACAGATCCGCGCCGTACTTGCGCGAGAGGATGCGCCAAGCAAGCTCGGACTGGTCCACCATGGGAGCGACAACAGTCTTGGGTTGTCCGATTTTGTTGTACAGATCTCTTCCGATCATCTTGGAGACTGGTTTCGTTTGTTCTGGGGCAGCAGCCGTGGTGGGTGCTTCTTCCTTCGGTGAAGTAGTCATTGTGGAGTAGGTACAGGCGGTGGTCGATACTGCAGGCACAGCACTTCTAAGCTTAACTGCTAGAGAACTGAGCGTTTTAAATATTATCGAAGACACTGTGGAATAAGTTACAAGGATTTCAAAAGAAGCGGAATTGAAATCGAGATATCTGGCGAAATATTTTTTTTTTTTTTAGTTGTTCTTTTTTGCTGGGCTCAAGTCCCAAAGCTTAAATTTTTTTTTCCCAGTGATGAGCGAGAACCCCAACCCAGTGTTCCCAGCGGACATGGCCGGAACAACTTTGGCTGCGATGGAAAGGCTGTGGAGCAGGGTCCGATGCTGCGTTTTAAGCGAGTTTGCAGTGCTTACGGTATGGAAGTGTTTGTGCTAGAAATTGATGCTAGTCTGAAGTCAGTTGTGTGGTATTAGAATAGGTGAAATTTTGAAGTCTTTCATGTCTGGACAAGAAGCTCACATGTGCTTTACATTTTACTTCCATATAACATGACTACCCACTTGCTGGTATTGCGACATGTAAAACGAATGCGAATGGGAAATTGAATCGCCTACTGCAAAAACATGCCCAAAAAATGCGTTCTCTTTATAATTTTGTCAAGAACTCGATATTGGAAAGTCGCATCTGGGGTTGGTGATTGGGGATGAAGCTGGTTCAGGTGAAGCGCCAATGAGCCTTTCTGCACTTACACAACGCTACTAACCAGACCAGCCTAACATTGTTTCGATTCCAACTCGCGAAGAGCACCGAGACTGCCACTCAAGCCCGCACTAAACGCGAAATAAATAACTCCAAGCAAAACGCGTTTTGGCGCGGGACCTGGACGTGCACCAGGCGCACTGCTGTGCTGAACATTGCATACCGGCGGGTACATTTCAGCCCAGATGCCCTTGGAATCCTGCCCTTCCAAGCAGCGCTTTCCTTTTTCCTTCTCCACCAACTATTCCTGTTCCCCTGCTCAACCCACGCGCAAGCAGTCACTTCAGACACTTCAGACGAGTTTACCTCCCGGCCGAGACTTCTCCCTCCGACTCACGCTACCGCCAACACTTTTTGCCTGATTAATTTCAAGGGTTCCGCTACGTTTTTACTTGGTCAACTTCCTCCTCTCAACATCAACAACAATGTACCGCGCTAGACTCGCTTCCGCTTCCGCACAGTTCGCCCGTGGCGTCAGACACAACTCTACCGCCGCCAAGGCTTCTGCCGCCGCCTCCGGTGTCGTCTCCAAGGCTTCTGGTATGTACTTTCCCTGTATTTTTCAAACTTTTTCACACCTTCTCCTTGCGGCCAAAATAGTGCGTTATAACCACAGGTAAAACTACGAGAACTTCAGACATTGCGACTGGTAGTATTTCCTGCTTTTTATAACTGCAATGCTGGAACCTGAACCCCAATTCGCATGTTTTTGTCTGCTGGTCCTGCTATTTTTTTTTTCTTTTTCGTTTGGTGATATTCCCAGGACCAAGTTTTACAAGCTCCTATTGGCCAGCTCTCAAGCCCAAATTTTTCACCTTCCATATGAACCCCCAATACTAACTGCTGATTAGCCCTTGTCTCCAAGGCCGTTTTCTGGTCCAAGGTTGTTGCCGAGCTCGGCAAGCAGGTCTACCTCAAGGAGGGCTTTGCTCCCCCTACTGGTGCCCAGTTCAAGTCCGTCTTTGAGACCCTCAAGACCCTTGGTCTTGACGCTTTCAAGCGCCCAACACACTACGTCGAGACTGTGCAAGCCAACTCCAAGGAGTACTCTGTCAAGTTCCTCATCGGTACCGTCCAGGTTTTGGGATTGTTCTCGCTGGGTGAGATCATTGGCCGCAGAAAGATCGTTGGCTACAAGCATTACTAAATCTTGAAAGAAAAAGAAAAAAAAAAAGCCTTAAAATATTTTTGTTAGAAGTTTATTCCAATGTCATCCTTTGTATAAATCATATTGTTCTCCTTGATCATTATCTCGCTGTTTTTATTGGTAAAAGAAAAATCTATATGTAAAAACTATGTCTAGTAGATTAAGAGGGTTGAATGCTATTGTTTTTTAGTCCGAGTCGTCAGGACCACTGTGCTCCTCGTCGTCACTGTTGGCAGGCCCTTGGACCTTGCGCTTCTTTGAAGAGTCAATCATCTCGCGTCTGTTTTTGCGCTTTTGGCGGACGACACCAGGCACCGAAGAAATGTTGCTGCGCTCCACTGGCTTGCGTTTCAATGCCTTCTTTTCGTTCTGTGTAGCCCTGCTCATGTTGAGCATCCAGTCCTGGACATCGCAGCCAGACTGTTTCATGACGTTGACAACAGCCTTGACTGCAACGTGGTCATCCTTGGTAAAGAACGTGACGGACTTACCTTGGCGTCCAGCACGACCAGTTCTACCAATTCTGTGGACATAACTCTGGGCAGTTTGAGGCACATCGTAGTTAATGACAACGTTGACACCGCGGAAATCAATACCACGTGCCAGAACATCTGTACAAATGAGAAACCAGATATCACCATTCTTGAATCGCTCAATCACATTGTCTCTCTGGCTCTGTGTTCGCTCACCATGAATGACGTCGACGTTGACTTTATCGTAAATGAGTTCGTGGAAGAGGGCTTTGGCTCTCTGGATGGATTGCACAAAGATCACCACTGGAGGTGGCAATTCACCTTCTTGCAACATTTGCCGGATTGCAATGAGCTTACCTTGCTCATTACCAGTGTACACTAGCTTTTGGTCAATAGTAGAACTGGCACCCTCCTTGCGTCCAATAATAACACGCACTGGGGAGGTCATGATGTTGTTGGCAATCTCTTCAACACCAGAGGGAATGGTAGCACTGAACAGTGCCTTTTGGAGTTTGGGCGAGGTACATTGCTCAATAATGCTGTCTGTCTGTTCCACAAACCCTTCCTCAAAGAGCTTGTCAGCCTCATCAAGGATAATGTGCTGAACCCGCGAAAGGTCTACAGAGCCTGACCGGGTCACACTCAGCAGTCTCAATGGCGTTGAAATGAGAATGTCAAACTTCTTTTTCGAGTTGGCTTCATTGTTTGGGTTGTTGAATTTGGCAGCCTGGCTTTTGGTCATGACGCACACGTTCAAATCGCGACCCCGACTGAGCTTGATGATTTCGTTGTAAATTTGAGTAGCAAGTTCTTTTGTCGGCGTGACAATAAGACATCTGATTCCGTCGGTCTTATGCTCCTTCAAAGACTGCACAATAGGAATACTGAAAGCAAGCGTTTTACCACTTCCTGTGGGAGCACAGGCCACAATGTCGCGGTTCATGAGCATTATTGGGATAGCTTCACTCTGAATGGGAGTAGGTCTGTCAAAGTTCTGGCTGTGAAGATTCCTTAGCAAGTGCTTGTGCAAATCAAATCGTGAGCGCAAGTCTTCGAATGAGCCGACTGGTAACGGCAAATCGTCGCCTTTAATGTTGACATTGAATCGTTTTCGTTGCTCTTTGGCTAACTTTTCGTCAGAGATGACCAGAGGCAAGTCTTCGTAATCCTCTTCTTCCTCTTCTTCCTGCTCTTCCTCTCTCTGTTTCTTTTTATTGCGTTTTTCCTTCTTTTCAGGTTTGGCTGCAGACTTGAAGAAGTTGAGGTCACGATCAACGTCTGCCTTGCGCTTGTTCTCCGAGCCAACGTTCACGGTCGCAGACTTACCAGAGAACAAGTCCAAAGCGTCCTTGTGCTTGCCGTTCTTCTGAATGCTGGCGCCGCGTGTAAGTAAGTTGAAAATCTCCATTGCAATAACCTGTTCGCCTTGACCGTTGCTGGGTTCGCGAGAAAGAATTTTTTTGAAGGTTGGGATCAAAAGAAAAGCTTGGAAGAGAAAAACCAAAAAACCAAAAAAAAAGTCTGGAAAATTTTTGTTTGGGTGAAAAATTTGGAAGAAAAAATTTCACAACCACCTAACTAACTCGAATCCAAGCACTTCAACCTTGATCTCTGTTCTCGTTACGCAAGTAACACACAAAACCCCCAGGAGCGCTAGATTTTTCAGTGGACGGCACACTCCTTTTTTCCGGCATTGCATTAGGACCTTCGGCTAGAGTACCCACCAAGTCACATTGTTCGACCAATAGTTGTTACTGATTCCTGAACCGTAATTTTTTTCACTGGCAATTTCTGTCAAACGACCAACTTCTTTTTTCGCGACATCGACACATCGACACCAAAAATGTCTCTAAGATCATCTCTCGGTAGCGCCTTGAGACTTTGTACCAGATCGGCCAACGCTTCGCCCGCCGTCAGTCGAAGGTCATTGACTGTTCTCCACACATCCGCCGGTTCCAAGAGGATCGCTGGCTACAGAAAGGCCCCCGAAGACTACCTCTCAGTGACCGGCACCCTATACCCCGGAACAGACGAGACTTTGAAGTCCACGAAAGATTTTCTCGGCTCTGAATACAATCTCCCTGATGACCTGATACTCCAAACCCTCACGCACAAGAGCTTTGCTCACGGCTTGAAGCCCTACAACGAGAACCTCAGCATCATTGGACGTCACTTTTTACGGCTCCAAACCTTCATCCACGCCACCGGCGCCAAGTCAGAAAACCCAAACACCGTGAACGGCTCCAACTTTGACGTCACTCAAGCCAAGATTGTTAACCTGCTCAGTGCAACATCTGTCACGAGCAAGGTCTGCATCGATACTGGCATTAGCAAAAACATTTTTTGGAAGGCTCCCAACGACTCTGTCAAGTCTGACACTGTGTACGCCAAGACAATCGACGCTCTTGTTGGCGCTGTTTTGTTCCACTTTGGCCAGCACAAGGCTACCCAATTTGTGTCCGAGAAGTTGCTATCAGGCCCCCACTCGCTGGTCAGCCTGGCTGCCAAGGTCTACAAATAAACCGACTGACTGCAGCAGCATAAAAAGAGACTGTATAGAACTTGTAAATAATTTGTTGATTTTGTGTTGTATGAAAAGAAAGAGGACAGAAAGTGTAAGACTTTCCATGCTGGAATTGAAAGAAAAAAAATGAAAACTAAAACTATCACACATTTGAAAACCTACTTTGCCTTTCCAAATCCAGTAATCTCGTGCCACCATCTTCTGAAGCGCATGCGCTTGGTGACGCTGTAGGAACTTACAGAGACACTGCCGCTGTCGTTGTCGCGGGCCCGCTTGGTGGACTGCCACTTTCGGGGCAGGTGAGGCCGGAATTTGTGGGGTTGGGGAGAGGTAACAGAGGTAACCGAATGTTGCACAACGTCGCTCTCGCTGATTGAAGAGTATTCTTGGAAAGGACCAACTGTGAATGTATTAAAGTTGCATTGGAACGAGTCGGACAAAATGTTCAAAGAGTTGTACTCTTCTTTTGGCGCCTGACCCTTGGCGGCGGTGTCGTCGACAGGGTCAACAAGGTCTTTAGAATCTTCTTCAGGGTTTGCAAGAAGCGACATGCGCAGTTCGTCTAAGGGCGAATACTGCTCATTTATCTTCATGGGAGTAGCTCCATGGCTTGGAGCTCTTCTGAGCAAGAGATGATCCTGGGGTACTAGAATAATGTTAGTATTGAGTCGGAACCAAAAAGGCAAAACCAAGTCGTCACCGTCACGGATTTTCAAACCTCGTTTGTTGAGCTGAGTATGAAGGGACTCGTCGTGCGAAAAGCTTCTGGGCTTAAAGGATAGAGTTTTGTTCTTGACACTCGATTTGAGCAAAGGCGACTCCAAGTAAGAAATGTACACCTTTTTCCATTCGTCCCGCCCTTGGAAAAGAGAGGGACTACTGTGTTGTGTGAGAGGCGTTGAACCTTGCTTGGTGTCAGCGGAACTCTTTTGAGCTCCGGATGACTCGCCAGAAGTAGACGTTTCCTGCGAGCTCAAGGGCTTTTCAAAAACACTGCTCTCAGCACAAAAAGAGGCACTAACATTACTCATCTTGCAAAAGCGGTACTAAGTCTTGATTGACAAGAAAGTTCATGTGGAGTGAGAGAATTGGGGTAAAAGAGGCAAAAAAGTTAAGATTGTGACATGGCCCAAGTTGTCACAAACGTCAACCAAGTACCGCATGTGATGGAGTAAACAACACCCATTTCAAACCACTTGAAAAACCATTTCTACTACAGAGAAAGCTATTTTTTTATACCTCTTTTCCTTCTTTACTGATATCTCCATTCACGAAAGAGAAACCATCAAGACTGATCTAGCTTTATCTTTCAAGTGGTATTACCAATGATGAAGCGTTTCAAGTCCAGAGGTTTAAAGAGCTCGTCTAGCCAGCCAGACACTCTTATGGAACCTACAACTACACAACCTAGTGCGCCTGCCGTAGAGGCAGAGGGTAAGACCTTGCTTTTGTAATACATCCAGATCTATACTAACACAAACAGCAGAGGAGGTCCCTGAAGACTTGTTTCCTGAAAGCCCTGGCGTGGGCAATGCTGGCACTGTTGGAACAATGTCTCGCTTAAAACGACTCTTCCGGTCCAAGAGCAACGGCGATGAAGAAGTCATTTGCGACGAGACTGACGAGCCAGTCCCCGCCAAGCTAACAGTGGAGACCTTGAAGCAGAACGAGTTGGAGCATGCTGCAGTCTACCGCGACCGGGTTCTGGAGTACAACACCAACTCTGCTACCCCCCAATTGAACGGTGACGAGCACAACGACCTTATTGGATGGAACATTCCTGACAGCAGTGCTCTTGAGGAGGGAACTGGGAGTACCTTTTTGTGCTTTTCCAGCAACGTTTCCAACGAGGGACACAAGAGACTGTTTAGCAGAAAGAGAAGAGCCGAAGACACTGATGCTCTTGAGGATTTCGAGCATCAGAGAAGCCGCACAAGCAGCCACCGCGCTTTCTTTAGACGCGTGTTTAGAAAGAATACCGCTGGTGAAGCCCAGCCTTGAATGAATTAACATAGAACCCAATCGATTACTTTTACTTTATAACTAGTTATTAAAAAAAATCAAAGAAAAGAACAGATTAAAATAATTATTGAGAGTTATAGTAAGTCCGTAAAGCTTGAACTTGTGGGTTACAAAAAAAAGTACTCCGAAACGGGGAATTGAACCCCGGTCCCCCGCGTGCTGTTACAAGCGTAACTTGACAGGCGGAAATTCTAGCCACTAAACTATTTCGGATTTTTACAAAGTTCTCAAAATGAAAGATTTATGGAGAGAGTTGCTACAAAGTTGACTTTTGAGCATAATCACACAACCAATGACATATCGTGGGATTCAGGTATCTGAAGGTGTTTAAATTAAAATAGTAAGTTTATAAAAATTTGTATTTGTAAGAAGACTATCTAATATTTATTGTACCTTCAACTTCAATTATGTATGCTGCCTGATTGAACAACTGTAGGAAGAGTTTTTAATTTCAATGAGATCGTGATTTACATATTGCATCCAAAATGAATTATGAGTATGGCAGGCATATATGGCACAGCTGCTTACAGCGGTATTTACAATTGAAGATTCTTTGAAAGAAACTTTTAGTCCCATTCTTGGTTTTCCAGAGCTCGCATATAAGGGTCAGTGTTGTAAGAAGTTACTACAAACTGGCTTAGTATCAATCTCAGCCCAGCATTTTCCAGTAACAGAGAAATATTCAGAGTTTTGAAACAAGTGTCAAAAATACCTTTGGTCAAAGGTTGAAAGTAGTTATTCCGGATTACCGATGGGAGTTCGTTCAGTGATTGAAGTACAGATTGATACAAAACTTGCGCCAATGCTCATAGAGTTGAACATGTAGAGTAGTCAAACAACATGGAAAATAGCAGGTTTCGACCGTAATGGCGTCTAATAGTAATTGTGTATCCATATGTCACCAATCCATGTGAATACCTTTAAATGGAGTTGTTTTTTTATTAGTTTGAAGTCGACGTAAAAACTGGGAATTCTCTAACTTAGCGTTAATCTCAAGACTATTGAAAAGAGCTGCTGGTTCGCTACATGTCTTTTATACTAGCAGAATCTGTACGATCATGAAGGAGTTTGATTACACCTGCAATATCTCTAGTACCCATCAATATTTATTCCAAGAAACATATGTCTAACCTCAGCATGACGTTTTTTTCTTTCTTTCATGTTGAGTAAGTTTACAAATACTGCAGTTATCCTTTGCTGTTTCTTTTAAACACAACCATGTTTCGCCTACCTATCTAGCACCTGCTCTGTTATCACTTTCCTTGAACTGCGTTGGCTTTCTTGGACCTTGGACCCGGTCTATCCCGTAGTTAAATAGTTACTACTTAGCACAACCTTGGCAATTAAGGCCAAGGCACACGCGGCAAATCTCAACCGACGAACTTGTACCACACTGCACGGACTGGGCCTTGGGTGGTTTGCTGCTTGAGTTGTACCGCTCAACTCCAACTCGTTAGGCTTTCAACGCTTGGGCCAAAGCTTTTACCCAGTTTGGGTCGCCATGTTTGACGTTTGAAACGTTTCTCCATTGTTGAAAAGATGAACGGAAAAACCTCGCCGCCGTTGGACTTGCGTTTTTTTTTTTTTTTTTTTTTTTTTTTTCAACGGTGACTCGCAACGTGTCACTGGCGAGCCCTGCCATTTGTAAGACCTGCTCTGAAGTAATTGTCTTTTGCTGCTCTTTCTCGGTGAGTTGATTCATTGCGACTTCTTGCTGGGGGCTTGCTTGGCCAGGCTGCCAATAATTAGTCAGCGGATTACGTAAATACCAAGGAATAATCCAATTCTATTGAGCGAAACTAGAAAAAACACAAAAAACACAAAAAAAAAAGTGACACAGGCACGATAAGGAAAAAAAAAAAAAAAAACAAGGTCGTAAAATCGTTAATTTGGACTGGCCGAGCACGACGAGGCATGGCCATGGGGGTGAAGGAACCGCAGCTGCATTGCTGGTGATTGCTGGTGATTGCTGCTCGCATCGCAGGGCCCATGGGCGGGCGCTACCGTTGCTTGCTTCTAGTTCTGGCACTCCAAGTTAAGCTTTTCATCGAGGCGACGAAATGGCAGGCGTTGTGGGTAATGACGGCGACCTCGACTTGGAATTTGCGACGGCGGCCGCTGCTTCTCGTCTGAAATCGCGCTTGCACAGCGGGCAGTTGCCGTGGTTTTGCAGAATCCAAGTGACAATGCACTCGTCGTGGAAAACGTGGTTGCAAGAAAGGACTCGCACCGTCTGCTTTGCTGCCATGTCTGCCAGGCACACTGCGCACGAAAAGTCGTTCTCTGCGGTCGTCTGGCCCGCATAGAAATGCGTCTTGGGCGTTTGCAAGTTTGGTAAAGCATCCTCAAAGGCGAGTAGGGGAAACAAGAGGTCCATTTCGTTCATGGTCAGGCACTCGGGCTTTTCGCGGTACGACCGCAGGTGCTCGTCGTAGGTCATGATCTTTTCGACCTTGACGTCCGACACCACGCCCTGCGCGTCCAGCATGAACGAGACCTTGTAGACGTACCCGTCGAGCGCCTTGACAAACCCGGACCGCTGGCCGTAGTAGGTGTGGGTGTGGGTGTGGCCGGGGATCTGGGGGCGAAGCGAGGACTGGCTGGGTCCTATGTGTCGCCGAAAGGACTCCTTGATGCTGTTGATGCGCGATGCCGACAAAATCATGGTGTTTAATTTAGTACAGAGAGATGAATGTAAAAAAGTAGGAAATAGACGAGAAGTGCCTGTACTTTTATACTTTCTGCCCGTTTCCTTTGATTTGATTTCAAAATAAAAAAAATAATTTAAAATAAAATCTCGGGATTGCTTTATCGCAGCACCAGCGGCGGATCAACTTTTCCTGACAGCTGTTTCAGGTGCGTGGGACTCAACCTCTTCGGCAACTGGTGCGGCTTTTGCAAGTACTCCAAGCACGCGAACAGCTGAAAGGCACTCGAAGAACTCGATGGACTCTATGAAGTCAATGGACTCGACGAGCTCGACAGAAGGCCAGTTCAGTGGAAGGCTCATTTCAATTAAAACGAGTAGAAAAAAGAGATTGGAATTGCTCAACGACTGTGACGGGCCTCAACGCACGGCTGTACCTAGTGGGCCATTTTGTTCAGTTGAAACAAGGGCAATATCCCCCCGAGGACACAATCCCGGCGCATGAAAAATAAAGAAGCTGACCAACGGCTAAAACGTGCTTGCTTTGTTCAGAGCCCAGGCCAGTAAACGAAGAGAATTTGGATTTCAGAAGCCAGAAGCTCGTGAAAGTGTGGGTTTGTTCTGGTTCTGGTTTGTTTTTGTTGTTCCCCGGGCCAGGACTCGAACCTCGATCCCAAAGCCAGACAGCCAAGAACGCCAGTAACGCCCGGTACTATATAACGACATTGACACCCGGGAACCATTTACAAGGCGCAGTGACCTCAATGTGCAATTCGGTTTCTAAACCAACCTCTGGATTGCGCGCCGGGTCTACGGCAAAGGCAGGCGCACAAAATGGCGCTCGCTCTGGGGCCCTGGCATTACAACTTTCCACAGGCGGGCCAACAACAAGAACCACAAACGGACTGGAGGCTGAAGAGCATTTCTAAACCCGGCAAATCGACTGGTCCCGGATACACGGGCAATGGAAACAAGAGTACTGAACCGGCGGTTTGGCTGGACTGCGATCGTGACCCGGGGACCTTGCTCTATCGCTCTCAGCCAGACCAAACTCACGACACAAGTGCCAAATGGATCCACTGCGCATACATCCACCACCACCACCACCATCAGACCAAACACTCCACTCCATCAAGTTGCAAGTATCATCGCCATTGCCGTTGCCCATTGCTTTTAAGGTTCTGGGCAGGGCGGCATCTGGCAAATGACATAATTAATCAACACACAACCTCCTCCCCCTTGCCCTAGCCCACAAACTGGTGAACCCTTCCCCTTCTTTCAATTAATACTTTGCAGCAATTCTTACCAAGTGAAATATTTTTGAAAGCCAAACCCAACCAACTTCCGTAGCTTTTGCTTTAGACGACCTCTTGATACCGCCATGTCTCATATCTCCCAGGCAAATGGCGGCGGCGGCAGCGACGAACAGGCCGTGCGGATCCGCCTGCCCAAGATCTTTGTGCCGCCCTGCCCCGAGGCCGAGACCTACTCGCAGCGAGGCTGGAACTACGAGCTGCGTCACCTGCCCCAAGAGATCCTACCGGGACTCTGGATTGGACCTTTAAGCGTCTTGCGCGACGAGGCGTTCATTGAGGGTAATAACATTCGGTTTCTTGTTTCAGTGACAGACACTCGCGTTAAACCGTTGGCCTTGCGCCAAAAGTACATGCCGTCGCCAGACTACTCGTGCCATGCGTTTGATCCAGGCAACAAAGTAACCAACCCGCTCGCAATCGTCTCTCAGCTCAAGAGTATTTGCGACGTGATCCAACAGGCCCAGGCCATGTCCCTCGGCACCCTCATCTTTTGCGAGTCCGGCAACGAGCAAAGCGCCGTCGCCGCCGCCGCCTACCTCATTTATGCCAGGGGCATGTCCATGATTGAGGCCGTCCAGCATGTCCAGGGCCGGAGGTTTTCAATCTCGCTCGACGATGCGGCAAAACACAACTTGCAAACGTTCCATGATCTCTGTCTCGCGCACCGGTTCCAGCAGGACCAGTCGCCCGGCGGCACCCCTAGCCATGGGGCCAAAGTGGCAAGGGGAAGGGATGACGACGATGAGGAGGACCAGTACAGCAGCATGTCGCCCATGGGCGGCAAACGCCGAATGAGACAAGAAACAACCGCCATGCACTGACCTCACCAAACACAAACTACAAAGCGCCGTAAACCACTAACAACATTTTCCCCTAGTTTTTCTACCCCAACGACATTTTCTCTCTCTTGCTTGGCCCAATTATTTATTCATGTCACCCGTCTTCTCCATGATACATCTTCTCACACAATATTCACTGCATCTCATACAATTTCACGCCAAAAACCTTTTATCAATGGACACTCCACCAACTCAACAACAACGTAAACACTTGCGATTGCAATACAGGATTGAAATATAAACCACCCCCATCTGGATGGTCTTACTTGATAAATATACTGTATCTAGCTACTGTAGTATATACCTATATAAATAAACAATTTTGCAAATATCAATTGAGTGTTGATGGTTAACAGGGTTGAAAAAAAAGAAATGGACGACACCGGAGTTGAACCGGGGACCTTCCGCATGCGAAGCGGACGTGATAGCCAACTACACCAGACGCCCAGATTTCCAAAATTTTCGATGTGCTTTTTATACAAGAGATGAAATGTCATATAATTGTGACATTTGGTACTAGGGAAATGCGAACTTGAAAGGCTAGGAATTTGAAATGAACTTGTGATAGAAATATTTCTTATCCAAGTAATGTTATTTTGAGTTGTCCTGGCATATTTGACTTGGCAGAAGGCCCATCTGTTGACGCCACTTTCTGTAACGCGTTCTCATGCAAATTCCAACTGTAGTAATATGTGCTCTCAAAGGTTCCAGGAAACCAAAAGCTATTTACCTATATATTCTGGAGTCATTACATTCAAAAATATAGTCCCAAGTCGTTGCTATTAGACTATCCGTCACAACAAATTTTGGAATTTCTAAACTAAGACTTGGATCTTTCAACATCGGGCTGGTAGGTAATTACAACGTTGACTGTTTTCAAGTAAAAGGTTATTAATAACTGCGGTTTGGAAACTTTTCCAGCTTATAAAACCAAGCCAAAATTAATTGGAGTTTAATGGCCTTGTCCTGCTTTATACTTCAAAATTGTTTCTTTTCTCTTGGTACACCGGTAATGTGTTTTGTTTACTATTGATCTCAACACTGGATACTCCTCCATTGTTTAAAAAATTTCCAAGGAGAGCTGAATGGCCCAAGTTGAAACTACCGTTTGTGCGTTATCAAATGCCGAAACTTTTGTCTGGTATGTATTTATTTTCCGATTGCATAATCAAACCCTGTTTACAACAGCAATCAACTTGTGCTACCAAATCGAAAGTGGATTGATAATCACAAAATGGCTTGTTCCTGGTCAGAATCTTTGTAATTGATGTTGGTGACTAACGAGTATTATAACAGCAAAAACGGCTTCCTGTTTTCGTTGTATTTGTAATTTTTTTTGGGTTTTGGCGGGGAGTTGGATCCGGCAAGTGGGGTGGGGGTCGGGAATTTCACTAATATTTCCGCCAGGGCTACCAAACCAACTTCTTCGGATATAATTACAATCGGTACTAGTTCTTGTCAAATTTGATTATTTTCATGTGTTTATTGAGTATTATACAGTTCAAGGGGGTTTCTGCGTTAACGTTTACTTGTTGGTCATTATTAATTATAAAAAAATCATTAAAGGGAAAGCATCGCTGTTTGTTCTGCGCCGGCCGCCTCTGCTCTAATGTTTTGTTTGCACAGAGGGCAGTTCCCGTGGTTGCGTAGGATCCAGGTCAGAATGCATTCGTCGTGAAAGACGTGGTTGCACGAGAGCACGCGCACGTCGTGAGTCGGGGTCATGTCGTTCAGGCACACTGCGCAGGTCAGCGCAGAGGTTTCACAGAGTGCCGGGGTATTGTCGTCAAGTAGTGTTTGGTGCTGGTGTAAATGTGACACGCCGGCAAGGTGCACGTCTTGCAGTCTGTGCACGGGGAACATGCGGTCGACTTCAGTTATAGTCAGGCAGTCTGGCTTTTCGCGAAACGATTTGAACTGCTCGTCTTCCGGCAGCACATGGTCCACCTTGACGTCTGTAAACTTTCCCTCCGGGTTCTGCACAAAAGTGACTTTGATCATCTTGCCCTCGAGGGACTTGACGTACCCGACGTGTTCCTGAAGGGCTCCACCTGCTGGGCGGCGGTGGTTGGGGTGCCTGTTGTGCATGAACCGGTCTGCACCAAGGCAGAGCAGGAACATTTCCTTCATACTGTGGGCGGTTAGTGGCGACGAGTACATAGCGCCCATAGTCTTTTTGTGAGAGATGAGAGAGAAATAGAATAATTGAGAATCAAGGAATGAAAGTTGTAAACAAAATGAAAAAAATGAGTTTAAATACCATTCCAGGTGCTATATTTCCATTAGTAACGGTGGTGCAGGCCGTGCCTTGCCGTTCCTTGCTGGCTTTGCACGGATCAATCGCTCGCCATTCTGTTCGCTGTGCACAGCTTCAACTGGCGGTTACTCTGTACTTGTTCGCTGAACTGACGCGGCGGGGCTAACTCTGAGCTCCCCCACACGCGCAACTTCAGGTAGGTACTTGTCTCAGTACAGGCCCTGGAAAAATAGTAACGCCCGGAGCCGTTCCAGCAAAAAAAGCTTAACTGGGCTTCGCCAATGCATGCCTAAACAACGGGTTCACCTAAAAATCGGCCGCGCTTTAGTTCGTGGCCTGGCTGAAACCGCCGGACTGGCGACCACCACCAAGGCCAAGACGCTTGGACTAAGAAGACGTGCTCTGGTTCCGGTGCCTGTTCCTTGGTGCGGGTTGTTATTTCTTGCCTGCGGATGCCCCCCACTGAGCACACTCTGATACAGTGACGGACATGACGCACGGCCGTTGTTCTGTGCCTGTTTGCTTGCCGTGCTATCCATCCAGGACGCACAAAACGGCTCAGTCTCGGCAAGCGCACTTTGACCAGCGCGTTGTGCAGTCAGGCCTTGTTCTCGAGGACTCCGGGGCCAAGTGGGTGTCTGTATCCATTGTTCCCCCATGACGACGGGTTTGGTGCGTTTAAGGTGTTTTGTTGCAACGCCCGGCAACTTTATCCGAAACACCCTCTTTTTCCAAGTCTGGGGAAGCCGGAGGGAAAAAGTCACAGGACCAGAAACCCAAACCAGCGCAAACTCCAATCACGATGGACAAACTCTGTGGTGAAGATCAAGGGAATTGGTGCTGGCGCTGCTGGGAAGGGCCTCGGGGGAGTTGCGAGCCAACGCCGGTCGAGATTGGGGTTTTGGCACGTGAAGGGAGAGCGCGTCTGGGCCAGTCCTGGGCGAGTTGGTGATCTCGTCCGTCCAGCACGCACCGAGCAACCTTCTGGCAGAATGTACCACGTCTCGTCCGCGCTTAAATAAAAGCTATTTAGCAGCGCTGTTTTTACGGATTAATAGACTGTTCTCTGGTTTTAGGCACGAGGACAGGTTTCATCCAACCTGGGTTCTAGGCTTCAACGGGTTTCAGGTTCGCGAGTTTGTGTGGACCAGGACTAATTTCCAGACGTGAACAAGACGCGCAGACAAGCATCACGAAACATGGACGAATATTCATGACGACAAGTTTGCCACTGAGGTTGCCAAAAAGATGTAGCAACTGAGGCAGTGCGTGGCCTGGCTCACTGGTGTGTAGGCTTACACCTCTGGTGCCAATGCAACAACTTCACCATATTTAAAACCCCCTCGTTCCTGAACTTTTCAAAGTCAAGGAAAACAACCGACCATGAGCTCCTGCTACAGCTCGTATTTGAGCGACGACAACAGTTTTACCGAGCGCCGGTCCATGTCGCTGACCAGCGTGATTGAAAGCGCAACCGAGCCCGACTCGACCGGCAGCTGGGTCACTGACAACGCATGCAATCGGCGCGAATACGGCACCTACAACAACGCCAAAGACAGCAGCGACACCGAGTCCGCTCGGCTCGAAATGCAAAAGACGTGGCTCAAGATCCTCCTTGGAGTCGTCGAGCTCGTGCTCGCCCATTGGGACGCCAATCCACCCGAAAACATGCTGGGCCTCTTCAATGTTTTGTTTACCGCAAGCCCTTCTGTGCGCGCCATTATCGAGCGCGGTGATCGTCGAGGCGAAGCGAGATCCAAGGAACAAATGCTACAGATTCATAGCTGCCTTGTGATGGAGTACAAGTATCCCAAATCGGCCGGCGCTGATGAACAACAACACCGACACGTCTGTGATTTGAACTTGCTAGGGGCGATTATCGGCTCGATCTCGACGTTATTTTTAGAAACCAAGAGCCCTCGTCGAGCGTCTGCTTCTGCTTCTACTACACAGCAACCCGAGCCGCGATCGCCCTTGGATACGTTCCTGGACGAGGCGTCGTCACTGGACGTGCAATCGCTTCCAGACACATTGTCCTACGATCGTCTTCCAGACACACCCACTGCACCGCTCAAATGCTTCAAGGTGCGTCGCAAGCCAACCACCAGCTCTTACTCTGGGCTTTATTATACTGCCACGCCCAGAGGACCTCCTGCCCTTCCACCCTCCCCGCCGCCCTCTCCACCGCCCCGGAGCCGCGGCCATGTCGCCGTCACGCCTGCCGCACTACCAGTGCCTGCCACGACCCGTACCTTTTCCTCGCGCCCGTCGATGCGCTATAGCGTACAATGGACCGAGGACGGCAAGGACTTTCTCCAGCAGTCCATCTTTGCAAACGGGAGCGTTGCAGTTGGGGTCAAACGGTTGTCGCCGCTGCTGGATTCGGTCATGAAGTCGGTCAAGTGTCTCGCACACAAACTCATGGCAAAACGTGAGTATCATCAGTACGCGAAAAACAGGGTTTACTTCCAAGGCACCAATTGTTTGACCTGGACCGGTGCACACTAGCTACGTGTGCGCGGCGTGCAGTGCGTGTTTTTGTAATTATATTGATTTATTATCATGATCGATTATTATTCTTTTTTTTTGTTGCTTCAACCAAGAGTTTTATATCATGGATCGAATAAATAAAAAATCATGGTGCTTGCAGGCCAGGCGAATTGCTGTTCAAATTGATTGTGATCTCTGTAGTTTCCTAATTAATCAAAAGTTCTTGGACGCAACGACGCGCGTCGTGAACGCGAAGAACTCAGTAGCCGTGACCAAATTTGGAGATTCGAACAGATCAATTCTCGCGGGTCGTGATCGCGGAACCAGGGGGTCACTTTTCCTTGGCTCTTGATCTATGGAGGTAACAAGATTTCTGGCCCTGGACTTGCATCAACAAAGAGATTCCCATCAAAACATGTGATCTGGGGGGACCGCCCTGAACATGATCTATGCAGAGTTCCTGGCCGCGCGAGAACGCTAATCGTTCATTGATGCAATGCAATGGAATTGATCCATCGATGCTTCAATGATTGATTTTTGTAAGAACCTGGTTTTGTACTCCGGGACCTAAGAAGGGCAATGAAAGGGAAATTAAACTTGATGAATGGCGCGCGTGGAATGAACGAGGGGGTTGAAAAAGAGGGCAATCCGAACCTGTTCCTAGTCGTTTGCCGTTCGTTTGTCAATCAATCATCAATTGATCAATGGTTTTGTTCAAGTTACGCAAAGTACTGGCATGGTGGCTGTTTGCAGCAGCCCTGGAATGGACTCGCGTTGGGGTTGGTTTTGATGATGATTGATGATCATGGGCAAAAAGGTCCCAAACCAGATCCCGGCCGGGTCATTGAACAGAACAAAAGAGAGCCAGGTCCCCAAAGCTGTAATGATTATAGGCAGCTAGACTACGCAATCCGTGTAAATTTTGTAGAGTTGGTTCATTACGTTCACAAACAGTTTATTGCAGTACCTTTTTCCAAACCTTCTGGTAAAACCTTCAGCCGTGCGCACAGTAGGTCCAACCCAACGTCATGACGAACTTGCAAGTTAAATTAACTTGTTTGGAAAACATAAACCTCAAGCCAAGGAAAAAAAAAGGCTCAATATTATCATGGGGGCAAATTTTCATGCTAGAAGGTGGCTCGGTGTTTGGCCAAGTTCAAGACTTGGAAAAAAAAAACGGCTTTAATTTTAAATCTGATTGTATTGTGTTTCACAAAAGGGGTTCGGTTACCGGGTTGAAGAAAAATTTTCGGACATAACAATGTCATTTGCATGAATTCTCGACTCTCGTCCAACGTTCTATTCGAAGTGGATGGAAGGATCATTTAGAACAAAATTAGAACATGAAACTTCAACTTGGCTGGTCACGCCAGTGGGGGCCGCTAGGGACCTAGGTTAAATGAATGAAATTTCAGAGTGCAATATAATTACATCCAAATACTGGCACCAGATTCATGCCCCAAACCAATATAAGAGCAGGTCCAAAGTCCTCCTTGTTGGTTTGAAGAATCAGAAACTCCAACAAGTATTATTGAGCATACAAGTGTGTGGATTTCAGAATATAAATGGTCAAGACAAATTCCGTTCTCAACATTTTCCTCTACAGCGCGACCGCGCTTGGTGCCGCGCTGCCCCACAACAAGGATGCCTCGTATGTCGACATCCGCGAGCTGGCGCTTGCCCTCAGCGAGTCTGATGAGACGGCGGCACCTCCCTCTTTCGACCTTGAAGCCGTCGCCGCGGCTTTGGGCGAGGAGGTTGACCAGCCCGAGACCCGCCAAGGCCTCGTCGACCTCGAGTTCACCGACTATACGGCCAACCCCATGCTGGCCAAACGCCGCCAGCCGCCCATTCACCAGATTGCGTCGTTTCAGGGTCCCGGCGGCGGCAATGCAGTCGGACACCGCTACCGCCCCGCGCACATTGTCGAGGCGCAGGGCGACGCTATCCCCCAGGCCGGCGTGCCTGCCGCTGCGCCAACTGCGAACAGCAACAACAAACCTGGTGTACCCGTGGTGGCCGGCCAGCAGCCCGCTGAGCAGGGTCACCGCATTCATATTGGCGGCGGCGGTCCTGCCCAAAAGCAAGGTGATGGCAAGACCAACAAGCAGCGCCGTGAAGATGAAGATGCTGAGGGTGACTACCAGGAAGACGACGAGGGAGATCACTATGACGATGAAGAGGGTGAGGGAGCCGACGACGGAGACAATGGTGAAGGTGAAGATGACAGTGGTGACGATAACGACTCAGACCCTACTGCCCCACCACCACCTCCTTCTCCTGCCGGGCCCCAGCACCCTGCTCAGCGCCCACCCAAGACCGCCGGCCCCAGACCCGCATCCGGCGTGCCTCCCGTCCCCAACCAACAGGCCCCTGGCGCCCCTCAGCCCCGGCCCGTTGTTCAAAACCGCACTGCGGCCACTGGCGCTCCCCCCGCTCCCAAACATGAGGGCGGGAACGAGCATCACCAGCCCAAGAATGATCACAAGGTTGCAACGGTGGTGATTCCCCAGGGAAGCACGCCTAGCGCTGCACCTGCACCAGGAGCAATGGCCAAGAGAAGAGATGGCCACGACGACCACGGAGACCACCACGGAGACCACCACGGAGACCACCACGGAGACCACCACGGAGACCACCACGGAGACGGCCACTGGGATGACCACCACGATGACCACCACCACGATGACCATGGCGACCACCGGGACCACGACGACCACCGGGATCACGACGACCACCACGACGAGGGCCATCACCACGACCACAAACGCTAGCCGGGTGGCCAGCAGAGTCAATATAGTAAACTCAAGTGGCTAGCCAACCACGCAAACCATTCATTCATTTATTCATTCATTCGTTTCCAGTATAGTACAGGCACAAAATAGTTGTTAATCCAGGTTGTATTTTTTCTTTATCATCAACAGACCGGCCCCATGCAAATAACATGAGGCCATAATAAAAGTTCCTAAACGAAGGAGGTTCTGATAAGTGTGTAGTA